>PVJL010000433.1:232610-266860 GCA_004026885.1 Lyroderma lyra
AGCAGCCCCTGCAGAAACCAAGTTGGCGAACCTCTCAGGGGCAAGCTTCATACAAACACACAGGGACCAAACCTCAGACGGGAGCACTCCACTCAAGGCCTGGAGAAAGCCCTACCTCAGGACAGGCTTTCTAACAAAGAACTTAGGGTGGTTTGTACAGTAGGGTTGTCAGATAAAACACAGAATAGCTAGTTAAAATTGAATTTCAGATAAACAAAAAGGAGTTGTCTAGTATAAGTGTGCCCCAAATATTGCATGGGATATTCTTATATTAACAATAATTTATTGTTTTTCTGAAATTCAGACTTCACCTGGGGGCCTTGCAGTCTCATTTGCTAAGTCCAGCAACCCTGCCATAGACCTACCTGACTCCACAGTCATGCTGGCAATGTGAGAGTGCCATAGGGTACATGGGGACAGCAACAGTCACCATCAGCTCACCTCCTGTGTGTCCCCCAGGGTCTTTCTTCTCAGCCCCAGCTCACCCGAGTTCTCCACCTTGACCTCTCTTGCCTCCATCTCAATTGATCCCTCAGCTGCTCCCCACTCCTATGGACCAGGTATAGACCAATACTTTTGCTTATTTCAGTTGAAGTGGGGTTGAATTTTCAAAAGGAACTTTATTAGAAAAGTAACAGGGCTCACAAATATGTGAATTCATTTAAAAGAAAGTATAGTAGTTGTCACATGTAAAAAGATCAAATATCAAAGAGTGTGACCTTTCTTTTCCTTCAGCTGTGCTTGGCTCCACTGACTTGTAACAGGGTTTTTAAGCTGGCTGTCCCTTCAGGGGAGCAGCACCAGCATTCTGGAAGAGAGGTTCTCAGTGGCTGTACATTGGAATCCCCTAGGAAGCCTTTTGCTGCCCATCTCAGACCACTTACATCAAAATTTCAGAGAGTAGGGATCAATTACCTGGGCATTTAAAAGCTTGTAGCCAGGGTTGAGAAGCCATGCACATCGGAATCATTTGAGAACCAATAATCAAAACTACTGATGTTTGCATCCTGCCCTCAGAATTTCTGATTTAATTGGTACAAGGTGCGGCCTGGGCATTGGGATTTTTAAAAGCTTCCTAAGTGATTTTAACGTGCAGCAAAGTCGGAGAAGCACAGCTCCTCACACTTTAATAGACTTCAGATCTCCCAGAAACTGCTAAAATGCAGATGCTGACTCAGTTGGTCTGGGGTGGGGCTCGAGATTCTGCATGTCTAACGAGTCCCAGGTGATGCTGGCGCTGCTCGTCCTCAGGCCACACTTTGATTAGCAAGGTCCTAGATCAGTGGGCCTCAAGCCTGGATGTACATTGGAATCACCTTGGGAGCCTTGACAACTACCTGGCCTGGGTCCCACTCCAGAGAGTCTGAGGTAATTGGTCTGAGGTGGAGCCTGGACATCGGGATTGTAAAATCTCCCCCCAGGTGATTCTAATGTGCAGCCCAAGTTGAGAACCTTGGCTGCAGACCAACATCTAGGCATCATTTTACAAGTGGCCGCATGACCCCCAGAGGGGAATACCACTCTCCACAAGCTGTTCTGACTCACTCTGTTCCCTGCCTCAGCTGGCAGACGATACTTTCTTCCCTTGCCTCAAAAGGCCATGCCCTCTAGTAAAAATTCCCTTTCTCCCACTTCGGGCTGAATAAAGCCTCTAATTCCCAGCTCAGTTGCAAAACAGAGGTGATTGACACAATACCCTGAAACCAGTGACAGGTCAGAACGCACCCACCCTGCCTTGCGCAGTTACCAACTGTCCCTTTTCTCAAGTGGCCTTCTCTAAGGAGGCCTCTGCCAGAGGAACCATGGGCCACAGCAGAACATGCTTTGCCCTTACAGTCACCCACTCTGCTTTGGCAGGATGGAATCAGCCAACCGTGCTGAGTTTTCATTCCTCGGTAGTTCCCAAGCCAGGCTAACACACAACTGCTCCCTTCTCCTACCCGATCCTTTGCAAATGAAGTTGTGGTGACTTGTGGGACAAGAAGTGGCCTACAAAAAACCAAAAGGACAATGTGGACCTGAGGGAATTGTCATCCTCTCTTTGGTGTGATTTCCATGAAATTATTCATGAGTCCTTTCTTTTTCTTTCCCTAGGGCATAACCATGACTATCATCTGTAATGCATCTTCATTAGCAGCTATTCTCTCCGGACAGGGCCTGTGTCTTTTGTTAGGAGTTGGATGTTGCTGGTAGAAATTCGAGTCCATGTCTTGGATGTACAGCATTTGTATAAAATATGAACTCTAATGTGTAGAATTTGCAGGTCGCTGAAGTGTCACAGTCTACTGAAATGGGTCTGGAATCAATAAGGTACACATCAAACTCAATTGTGTTTAATTTTCATTGCTACCTAGAGGAAAGCCTAGCATAGCCCTACACGAGTGAAATTAAACATGAAAGCCCATATGAAGTGAAGCGATACTGAAAATGACCTGTAAATAGGGTAAAACATGGCAGCCCAGCCCATCACAACATTTTTGTTCATTTTTCTTGCCATAGTGGAGGTGACGGCCACCATAAGAAAATCAGAAGAGACATGAGCACCTTGCAGATCTAAAGGAGAGGAAAGTGTTTTCAGTTACACACCAGCAGGAAGGACTTCCCACTTTGCACACCCCTGGAGTCTCTTCCAAGTGGAAAATCACACTCTGTCCTTCAGCAGAGAGCAAAGCAGGAAGGCAAGTAAAACAAGGCCCTCCTGAACTTGTCCAGCCCCTGCCCTCATGCTGCCCTTGGTCAGTGAGATAATGAAAGGTTCAGCTCTTGCAGCTGACGTGGGTGGGAAGCAGACGCCAACTATGGCCACTTCAGTCCAATACTGACCTTTCAGTCATGGAAATATTCCCCAGACCGACACTAATCGGGGGCACATCTGGCGTTTGGACTGTGTCCAGATGGGGTTGTGTTAGTTGAGTCAGCACAATAACCCGCCGGGGAGACAGGGAAGGAGAGAGTGCAGTGCTGCTGAGAGCAGTCAACATCTTTGGCTAGTGTACGAGACGTGGCCAAGCTGTGGCCTGTAAGTCAGAGAGGAGAGACCACCTAATCCCTGTCCTCCACAGAGGAGAAAACTGGAGAGACCCAGAGAGCCAAAGCACCTTCCCCAGGGTTCCACAAATGGTCAGTGGCAGGCTAAAACCCCAGTGTTCCAACTCCCACTATCACGCACTTCCCGTGTTTTCTACACTCTCTCAAAGTAGAGTGTAATGCATATTATCTTGAGATAATATGCCAAAGGTTAAGGTGATGAAAAGAATCCAGCTGTTTCCTTTCTGCTAACTTCCTATGACTTACAAATGTATAGGAAAATTATCCAAGGCAGTGACAAACCCCCTTGGTGTTCATAACCATCCCTGTCCTCCTACCCCAATTCTTTCCTTGCAGCTTTGTGTTTGGGTTTGAAAGGAGGGTCTGCCCCTCCTGGCTAGTTCCTGAACTTTTATCAGAAATGAACACAAAACTGCCCATTGCCAGGACCAGGGGCTGCAATTGAGGAGAAGACCTCATGGTATTGAAGGTCTACCCATATGCGTCAGGAATGGCCAAGGATCTTGGTCAGCGCTCAGCATCTGCCCTTACAAAGTCTGACACCTGTTGGAGCCATAAACAGCATTGCTAAAGAGGTAATTAAGCAAACCAAAGCGAGGATAAAAGGGATACTATCCCCACCCACCCCACACAGAAGAAGGCTGTCACCAGCTGTCAGAGGAATGTTCTTTCCATGGACCCCAGAGTGCACTCCCCACTCAAGTCTACCCCCAATGACTTTCCTGTAAAAACATTCAGGCATGGATAAAAATGGAAATCGGGAATCTTATCCACCTGCTCCAATCCGAGAGATTAGCAGGATCTTTTATTATAAAAACTGAAGAGATCAGTTCATCCTTCTCCCTTTGTTTTAAGTGCATAAAGAAACAGGGAAATTACCCAGGTAAAAACAAGACCCATATCAATGGTCAGCTTCCCAAAGTGAGTTTGAGCTCTTCCAGTAACTAATCAGCCTGCAGATCTCTCCAGCACTGTTCTCTTCCTTCTTCATCCAGCCTCCTACAAAGGGCAACTATCATCCACCATCCAGTCCACTTTGTCCTCTTCTGGAATAAGAAAAATATCTTCACTCCCATTGAACGTATTTCACTCCTACTTACCTGAAGATCATCTCCACCCCCAGACCCTCACTTCTGTTGTCTTATCTGAGAAATGGGCTTTATCCAGCCCTGAGAGGCAGGACAGTAGTCACTGAGATGGAAGAATGATCCTTCTCCCACTACAGGGGACAGCTTGTCCATTTCACCCTCCTCAGGAGGATTTTGTCCTGCTGCACAAGCTCTCCAGGTCTCTGAGAAGGAGCTCACAGACACCGTCACTCCATCTAGAGCAAGTCGGAGTCTCAGCTGGTGCCAGGCCTTTCCCCCAGCCTCCTAGTGATTTGGTACAAAGCCATCCCTGTGTTCTATGCCAAACTAGTAATTCACAGCACTCATCAAAATCTGCCTCCATCAACTGACTCAGCATTCCTGCTTTCTGAGCACAGCCAACCTCCCTAACACCCTGACATTCTAGCCTTCAGCGTCACTATGTACATCACAGAAGAGCTTTGGGCTTCCAGAGCCCAATTCCATTTGGATAAAGTATGCAGGTGATTCATCCTCTCTGAAAAGACTACACACCCCAGGCCTTGATATCCATGCCAAAGAGCTTCTGGGATGGGGCTGAGAGGACAGAGTGGGGGATCCTGTTGTTATGGAAACCAGTGTGCCAGTTTCCAAATGAGAAGGAGTAAGTTATTCGAGGGGCATTGCTTTGCCAGGGCGTCCTGTACAAAGTAAGGAAGGTTCCAACCTAGAGCAACTGTGGAAACAGCCTAGGATCACCTTGGAGCCTCAGGCCACACTGACACGTCTCTGTCCCCCAGTCTAACCTCCTCTTACACTAAGAGACCTGGCCCACCACAGACATTCCATCTGGCCTCCTGGGCAGTTTCTTCCGCACAGCTCTCCAGCCCAGTGAAACGTTCACTCTGTGTCTACAGACAAAAAAGGTTTTGACTCAATTCTGTGTTTTAGAGTGTGAGTCAAATTCCATTAACTTCTGTGAGGGGTGGTGAGAGGGATGACAAATAACAACTTGTCTGAACTTATTACATTTCTCCTCAGTGCTCAGTAAGGTTCACGATGAGGCCATCAAGGATAAGGAGGGAGACCTCCCAGATGGACTGTCCCTCAGCCCCAAGAGGACACTCCACAGTAAGCTGACAGGATTTGGAAACAGATTTACACACTAGGAGGAGCATGGAGTGAGGGTGGCAGGAAGGGGAGTCAAGGTCCTAGGGACAGAATGTCCAGGTGGGAAACTGACATAAGAGTCATCCAATGTCCAACATTCAAGGGAGGGGGCGGGGGGAGAAAGATAGTCCCCCGGAGGTAAGATGGCTAAGGGGGATGGTGAGCTCTGAAAACAGGCCTCAGCTGCTGTAAAGTCCTAGAGACAGAGATAACACTAATAACAGACTTAGTTGGCTTACTATGCACACAGTACTCTCTGCTATGTATCCTATGACATTTAGGACTACAATCCTCATAACCCTATGAGAAAAGAAACCATCACATGCTCATTTTACAGATGAGAAAACAGACTTTGAGAGGTTAGTTCGGGTCATTTAGCTAGTAAGTGAAAGGACTGGGATTCAAACCAAGGTCTTTCTGACAAAGTACACACTCGTGACCATTACACTAGAGCAATGGGCCTGAGAAGTGGGGACCGTGTCCATTAACCTAATGAAGTGAGTATGTGGATGGTGTTAGGAGGAGTTTTAAGATCCCAGAAGACAGTCATTGGCTTCAGTCTGTCCTCTGTCTGCCTATTCTATCTGACACCCACAGGCAGAGAGTGCAGGGAGAAAGCTTCAGCGAGCACCCAGCAATTCCAACAGGGATGAAGGTGGAGCAGCAGAGAGCAGGATACTAGTCATCCCCTCCAAGCAGCACCATTTTCAGGTAAGGCATATCATGACACTGACCTTGAGGACCTGTGTATTCTTTAGCCAGATCTCCCAGTGTATACCCACTGCCTTTACAACGCTCCTAACAAATATGCAAGAGCCTGGTGGGCCGAGCTGAGACTCCTGAACAGACACTGTTAATGTCCCATCTGGTAAGTGGGACACCAATTCATGATTTATCCACCTTCTAGGGGTCTTGGGGGACATAGTTGTCCCTTGAGACACAAAGCCAGACAGGATAAAGAGGCCCCACCCACTTCATTCTTACCCAGGAATTTCTCCTGTTTTCCCATACCTTGCCACCCCACCCCCCAAATTACACACCAGAATTAGGCCAAACACCTCAGGAGTCATCAAGGGGCAGGGATCAGATTTTCTCTTTCAGTTGATTATTTTCTGAGTACATTAGGCCTGGTGTAGTCCAGATGAATCCATCACTCTCAGTGGACAGTAGGTGGGAAGAGGTACAGATGCAGAGGTGTATCTAGGATGTTTAAAACCTTCATGCAAAACGAAGACCTGAGGAGCTAAACCAGAGGAGGAGATGCCATTGCACAAAGCTGCTAGGGGATTCCCATAGGTACCTGAAGGACCAAGCTATAAGAATTTTAAGAGGTGATAAAGTTCACTTGCCGTCAAAGGAGGCAGATGCAGCTAAAGAAACAAGTGGAATTAATTCCTTTCTCAAGCTGCCACAAAGGTGAATGGCTACCAGATGGTCAGACAGAAATACCTGTCCACAAGCTGCCTGAGAAAAGAAATAAATAAATGAAAGAAGAAATCAGATCTTCCACTGAGCAGGTGAGCAGGAAATTAAAATATGTGTACACTGACCACAATGCAAGACCACACACGTTCATGAAGAGGCTGTTAGGAAGACAGTGTGACTGTGAGCTGGCATCTATCCTCTTTCTGATGCCCACACCCAGAGACAACAGGGAAAAATCATTCAGAGAGCACCCAGCAATTCCAACAGGGAGGGACATGGGCCAGTGGAGACCGGGGCCACTGATGGGGGAAATGGCACACATCCCAGCTCACATCACTAGGCCAAGTAACAGCACCTTTTCCTGAGCACTTACTACATACCATGCATTTTGCAGGGGTCTTTCTAAGTGTTGTAGGCAGTTTCTGAAATGGCTCTCACTGATTCTTTCCTCCTGTGTAATTAATGAATCCTTCCCCTTAAGTGTGGCTGGACCTAACATAGAAAATGGCAAAAGCGATGGGGTGTCGCTCCCATTAAAAAAAAAAAATCTCCCTGAATTTGTGCTTGTAGGCTTCCACTCGGATCATCAGTGACTAATCCTCTCTTTCAATCATCCTTTCTGTGCCCTTGTTGCTATTAATACTTTCATCCTAGGCGAGAGACACACACACACACACACACACACACACACACCCCCATCCCTCCAGAAGGAGAGAGCTCAGTCACCTCTTGCCATTGTTCAGCTCCTTCCCAATCAATCTCCTGCCAACCACAAATTAGCATTACACAGGCATTTACAGTGCAGCCCCAGGGGCAGATAGAAGCTGCTAATCCTTAAGGAAAGGCACTGGTACAATAGCGGGAGGCCCGAAGTCTCTCCCCCACCCGTGGGGCGCTCCTTTGTGCGCTGTCCAAGTCAACCACAGATGGTGAAGTTGCTTGGGCCTCGAGCAAACAGGACAGTAGGAGCCCGAGGAGTACCGAGCTTTGCAAACAGCTGCACGACACACGGTCCTGGGACTCCGTGTCCTGCAGAAGATTCCTCTGGGTTGGATTCCCTCTCAGAACTCCCAGGCAGGTCTTTGTTAGCACACGCTTCCATTTTCCACTTTTACTGGTTAAAGCTATGAATGGGTCCAAGTGAGACGAATGTGGAGTACAAAATGTGCTGGGGCCAGGCCATAGTCAGACCTGTTCTGTCCACTCGGCAACGTGGATTAACAAAGGCCACAGGTTTTTTTGTTTTGTTTTGTTTTGTTTTCCTTTCTGTTCCTTTTCTTAAGAGATTGATTTGGCCTTATGAAGTCTGATTAAATGTCCTGATCCCAAAGGAAGGCAGCCTTGGCTGGGTTCCCAGGGTCATATCCCCAAATGCTGCTTTTCTTAGAGCCCCGGGGGCCCCCTGCAAATGCAGCCCCCTCCTGCTGCACTCCCAAAGGCTGGTTCTTGCAGCCGCTGCCTCCAAAAGCTCCCTGTCCTTATCCTGCAGCTGGGTCTGGAAATGAGGGGAGCTTGCCAGAGGGGCAGCCCCTTATCACAAACATTTCCTGCCTATTCCCTCTTGACCCCGCATACCAGAGCCCTTCCCTGGCCAGTTGGGCCACCAACAGCGGCCGCAGCAACTTCTTCACAAAGGATCTGCAAGGCAGGGTCCCCCAGACCTGTCTCTGCTCCAGATTCTTCTCCATCCACCCTGTCTCCTTTTTTCCAGGGAGCTCAGAGCTTCTTACAGGTCACGCACAACGGCTCCGTCACTGAAAAACAGAAGGAAGTCAGGTGGAACAGGAAAGAGAGAAGACCAAAGGCAGGCAAGAATTTTTAGTTCAAATAGAAAATGTGACTCACAGCTGGAGTTCTGCCTACCTCCTCTAGGACCATGCCCAATCTGTCTCTGATGAAGAGAGAAACACAGACAGAGGCGGGTAAAGAAAGGTCTGCACACCTACGAGTGCCTGTGTGCCCATTTGTGCCGTGCCTGTCCCTAGGCTGAGTTGAGTGCCCACATGTGCTCCTTGTGGAGTTGCAGACATTTGGACTATGATGAGTTTGAGTGCTGAGGGATTGGCCGCTGAGGTCACTGAGTTCCTAGGTCCGTCTCTCCTCCCGCCACCAGGGGCACCCTCGGCCCACCCCTCTCCGTGGCATACTCTAGCCTGTTCTCGGCCTCCTGCCCCCAGCTTTCTGTGTGGTCTGAGCCCTCTGCCATGGAGAGCCAGGGAGGGAGGGATGGGCCGGCATGTTTACAGTCGAGCATAACTGAACCTTTATTTTAAATAAATAAAACTTTTAGCTAGTTTTTATTTCCCTTTGCTTTCAGGACAGTTTTCTCTCTCCTTTTCCTCCTCCCCCTCCTTCTCATCAGGGCTGAGCCTTTATCGGTGGGGCCACCCAGGGAGGGGCTGTGGGAGCGGGGAAGGAACAGAAGCCAAGCTGACCCTGGTATTTAGTGTCTTCTCAGGTCATGTGACACTCCCGCGTGCACGCTCTCTCCCCCCTCAAATGCCCACCAGGCCCCTGAGGATCTTATGAATTCAGGGATGCCCAGGCCTGCGGAATAGAGACTAAACAAGAAGCCCAGGCCCTATCATCAGCATGTTGTCCATCTGTTCTCCCTAATCATAGACTTGCCGACCCCCAGTCCCCCTCTACGATGAAATTGTCATCCATCTGTCTTCCACTTTAGCCTGTCATTTCTCTGTCTCCCCTTCTGGACCCTCATCCATCTGCCCCTCCCTTAGGACAGCCATCTCTCAGTGTCTCCTTTGGGTTATCATAAATCCACCTTCCCCATGAGACGTTCCATCTGTCTATCATCCCATTGGCCTGTCATTTCATCTAATCCCCTTGAGTATACTATTTTTGTCCATCTGTCTCTCCCCATTGGATATACTTCTGCCCATCTGTCTCCCTGAGTGGGGCCAGCAATGGTGAGTCCCTGCAATACAGGGACAGTTGGGATTCTATTCTGACTTTGATCCCAGCAGCAATAGTAGTAGCTGCCATCAATCAAGTGTTTACTATGTGCCATATACTCTCCATGTATGATCTCCTTTAACCCTCCAACACCCCTAGGAGTATGTGTGTATTTCTTCATTTTGCCAGTAAGGAAACTGAGGCTCAGAAGGGTTAAGTATCCTGAGAAGGTCACCCAGCTCCTAGTGGCAGATGCAGGGTCCACACACAGCTCTGCCCATACCGAATGGGGGTGAGGACAGTCTCCTTCCTCCCACACCCCCAGAAGGTAAGACTACCCCTCCCCTGGCCTCTCTGCTCATTTAATTTACACTTTGCTGCTGGATGTTTTCAGACTGATGAAGTTTCCTCCCTGCCCTAGCTCTGCACACAAGAGTGAAGGAAGAAAAGCAGCCAGATGTGAGAGGCTTCAGAGGTCTTTTGGGGGAGGGGAATGGAGAGTGATGTTAAATAAACATCCAATGATATTCTTTCTGCAAAACGATCCATTTTCCTGGCACCCAGGAGTTCGTCCAAGGGTCTGTGGGTCACTGGGGAAAAGCGTTCCGTGTGTTTTGGCTTCATATTATTCCATTGGCCACAAAGAGCTAATTCTTCCAATTAATGAAATCAGCACAGCTGATGGAGATATACTGACAAATTATTTTCAAGATGAATATATTCACACTGATGGTGGGACTGATCAGCCCAAAGGATTCAGAGGGTACGGAGTGAAGGTTCCTCACTAACCAAAGACACTGAGGTCATTCATGATGGCCAGGATGTTGGCCACCGCCTCAAGGGACACCTTTCTCCGCCCGGAGCCATGGAGGCTGGGCTGGGTTGTCTGTGTTGAGGGGTTGCCTATCAATGGGCTTCTGTATGGTCCCGACAGGTCCCAGCACTCCGCCCCTCTGCCCTCTCCCCCAGTGCCCCAGCCAAGTCCCCCTCAGGGCCTTGTCTGAAGGGCCTATTCAGCAGTTAGGATTCCCTGATGGGAAGTGAAAAGGAGACAGACAGATGCTTCTGTGGAGCTGAGGAAAAGTTGGAGGCCTGAAGACAGGAAGGGAAGCCTGCAGCTACAAAGGAGTAGTCCCGTGCAGAGAAAAAAGGAAAGCTGCATCTCCTGTGGGATGGGAAAGGAAGAAAGAAAGGGAGGAGGGAGGCGGAGGGAGGGGACAGAGGACGGGAGGACCAGATAGGGAGGGGAGGAGGCCGGAAGGAGGCCCCCAGGCAGAAGGAGCGATCCCTGTGGGGAGATGAGCAGTGCCAGAAAGCAGTGTGGGATTTTTTTAAAGCCACAGATTTAATTTCCTGATGATTTTTTTCAGGGTGATATTAGCAGCATTTTTCATTCCCTGAGCAGATCTGCCGTGTGTGGAAAAGTGGTCCCGAGCGTGCTAGGTGACGGAGCCCAGTGTTTATCAAGACAGGCCCGTAAGGATGGCCTAAGGTCAAGCCAACATTTCATCTACTTTTTGAACCCCTAGAAAACAGGACAGATTTTGCTTCTGGCCAGTCCTGGAGGAGGAGGAGCAACAGTTTCTACACAGCTCTGGCGAAACAGGGATAATCGGAAGTCAAGGGCAAAATGATCCCTGTTAAGCTAGCTGGGGGGTTTCAGTGCTCCTGCCTGAACCCAGAGCTTTGAGAGGTATACGTTAGGAGCTAAAGGAACCAAAGCCCAAACTCCTTCCGGAGTATCCCACACTACCACCAAACATCTTTCCAAACCCTTATTTCCCTGCTTAGAATCCCTCTGGGCGGTCCTGGGCTTACCAAGTAATGTCCACACCACAAGCCCCAGATGCACATTATGATCCAAGATCAGTAGTCTGGGCGTCCCTGGCGGCTGCACCCCAGACAGTGGAACAGAAACTGCATTTAACAACGCCTCCCCCCCATCACATGTGCACGTGACAGTGTGAAAAGCCCTGCTCCTGGCTGCTTCCAGCCCATTCCAACTCATCTGCTGCCACCGTGGAGAACGGCTTCCCCAACAAACTGGATTTGTGAAATTTTCCAAGCACAACTTCCACTTTTCCATTTCTGAGTGCTGGCTCAGCCAATCTGCTTCATCTTGAAGATGCTTCCCCCTATGCCCACTTAGGAAATCTAACCCATATTTTAAAACCCAGCTCAAATGCCGTACCTCCTGGAAGCCCTTCCCACCATTCCCTTCCCCTGCCAGGAGTTAGAACTTGGACTGCCATTTGTTTAGATCACCCATAGAGTGCATTTTCCCTTTCTGTCTCGCATCTTAGTTACTCATGTACTTAGCAAGAGGCAGTACTTTGTAGTGGTTTGCAGGACTTCCCTAGGTCCAAACTGTTTCAACTGCTTTCTAACCGTGGCACTCAGCAAGTGCTTAACCTCTTTGGACCTCAGTTTCCTCATCTATAAAATGGGGGTAATAATTATACATACTCATAGAGTTGTAAGGATTTTTAAAATATGTTTATTGCATGCCTATATGCCAAGAAATACACATAGTATATGCTCAATAAATGATTGTTAACTGAATGAAGTGATCCAAGGAACAGTATTCTTAATCACAGAAAAAAAAAAAAATAAGGATTACTATCCATAAACCTCACTCAACATGGCACAAGGGTCATCCAAGGGTGACTGAATTTTTGTGTCTCTTTTGCTAGAATCATAACTTTTTTTAAAAATCAAACATTACTGTTGTTCTTCTAATAATCACTGGGTAAAAGTCCTGCTTCCTCAATTTGGTCTCCATGCTATCCTCTTCTTGGGTTCTTTCTGCCCCACTCCCTGGTTCCACTCTGAAGGCTCAATATTTTTTTCAGCATCTTTTAAAATATTCCAACTGGTCATAAGTATTCATTTTATTTTCAACTTCTTTGTATAACTTTATCAACAGTCTCATTAAAATTCTTTTGACTCCCCAAATACACTTATTCTGTGTTTTTGTCTCCAAGGGAATACTTTGGCTGGGTTTTCTACCAGGAATGACACAATTCTTTCCATTGCAATGCAGAGCGGGAATGTGAGAACCAGTAGTGTCACATTGCCTGATCGTACACCCAAAGAATTGCTCAAATGCACAAATCCCCAGTTCTCTTACTGTTTATATTTCTCAATGCTGTTTCTCCCACCCCCCAACACACAAAAATGTTCTTTCTAGTTAAATCATAAGAAAAAAATGAAATAAATACCATAAAAGAAGCTCATTCAAGATGGAGGTCATTCCAGAGTCCAGTTGTCTGGGATTACAATGGTCCCTGATACCCAACGTCAGACTCAATTATGAAATTTTTCATTTCAATCAATAAGCATTTTTAATTTCCTTTCGGAGTCCCATATGGTGACCCGGTTTGGTTTAGATGCAATTCATCATCTGTCTCCCATCTATAATTTTTATGTCTCAATCCTAATCTTATTGTCAGGGAGCAAATTACTGATCAATACAACCAAGCTCTTTCCCTCAAAATAGAAGAGTTTCCTTGTTCTTGCTACACTCACCCTAGTTTAAGAAGAGGAGAAAGAGCCAATTAAAGCCACTTGTTTGAGATTTCAAGGAAATGGGGAGAAATGAGACTTCAGGCAAGTGGGAATGTGATCTACATGGGAAATCTCGGAGAGGACACCTGCTCCTCCATCGGTCTTTGTCTCCAAGGCTCCTGGAGGTGCAGCTCCATGGGAGTGGCTTCTTATTGGAAAATGGAGCAAACAAGCATAGCCAGCAGGGACAGAAGGCTCTGTCTGTGGGAAAAGGACAATCAGTGAACTTTCAAGCCTGGGGGGTGGGGCAAGGCTTACAATTTGAGCTACCTGTCTGGAAACTCAATATTGCCCAGAGTATCGATTACCTCACAGACTCAGATCCTTTCCTGCTCAAAGGGCAGAAGTAGCCAGGCAGGTCTCCGACATGAAACTCTGTGTGCAGCTTTTAATTAACTCTAAGCAGTGTGCATTAGAGTCTCCTAGAAAGGGAGATTGTTTTGCCTGGTAGAAGGACACAGAAGTCATCAAGATAGGAATTTGAGTATGCCAAAAATATCAAGAGGTCCCCATGTCTGCCTCGGCCTGAGGAATTAAACAACAGCGGGTAAAGAGTAGGGTTGGGACCATCACTCCACATCAAATTTCTGCTCAGGGCCTCTTTTCCAAAGAGAAACATAAGAACTTTGCTTGCCCTGCCTACTGTTTTGGTCTCAAGCACCTCTGTTATTCAAGCATCAAAAGGGGAGGAACTATCAGGTCTTGATCCTATTTGGTTGGCAATTCCAGGTACATGGCTGAGACACCGAACCCTGCCTAATATGTGAGTGTGAACTCCCTCTCCATTCACTCTATGGCTTCCACTAGACTAACCCTCTCCAAGCTTTCATTCAGGTATTATTCTCCACCAACATTTAGTATGGATACTACTCTAGGCACTTGGGATTCAAGTAGCCAAGCACGGTCACTACTCACAAAAGATTTATTTTCTAATAGAGAAAACAGATATGTGAATTATTATAATCTTAGCAGCTTTTTTGAAAATACATTTTTAAAATTTATTTTTCACAAATAAAAATTGGATATATTTAAAGTGTACAATGTGATGTTTTGATATACAAGGGCTGTCTGGAAAATATTCAGTCATAAATGCCTCTATTTTTCACATTACATGGCTGGATACTTCCCAGACAGCTCTTATACATTGTGAAATGGTCACCACAATCAAACTAGTTAACGTGTCCATCATCACTTCCCATAGTTAACCATTTTGTGTGCGTGTGTGTAGTGAAACAGTTGAGATTTACTCTCTTAGAAAATTTCAAGCATATAATGCATTACCTACAGTCATTGTCCTGTATGTTAGTTTTCAGAACTTCATCTTATGTATATAACTGAAAGTTTGTATCCTTTGATCAGTATCTCCCCTTATCGCCCACCCCCAGTCTGCAGTGACCATCATTTGACTCTGTCACTATGAATTTGACTTTCTTTTTATTTTTTTCCAGATACCACATATAAGTGAGGTCATGTGATATTTGCCTTTCTGTGTGTGGCTTATTTCACTCAGTGTAATGTCCTCCAGTTTAACCCATGTTGTTGCAAATGGCATGATTTCCTTCTTTTTGAAGGCTGAATGATATTCCACTGTGTATAGATAGCACATTTAAAAAAAAAAAATCACTCCTCTGTCAACAGACACTTAGGCTGTTTTCACCTTATGATATGATATGCTTTTGATAAACGTTAGGCTAAGTTCTTGTGATAGCTGGCCTCCATGATGGCCCCAAATGATTCTTGCATCCTGGTATGCATGAGCTTATGTGTCCCCTTCTGTACTGAGTAGGGCTGACACAAATAACTAACAGGATTTGTGGGGAAAACTGTATGTGACTTCTGAGACTAGGCCATAAATGATATTGCCACTTTCACCTTGCTCTCTCTTGGATCAGTCTCCCTAAAGGAAATCAGCTGCCATGAAGTGAAGATACTCAGAATCCTTGTAGGGACATCCACAGTGGGAAGAACTGAGGCCTCCCACCAATAACCAGTGAAAAACTGAAACCTTCTGCCAACAGCCATGTGGCTTAGCCATCTTGGAAACTTAATCCAGTGCCTTGTGTGCACTAACTATTCGATCCTCAGGCCAATCCTAGTATTTATTCTTGTCCCAGTGTTACAGATGGGGAAACTGGGATTTACAGAGGTTAAAATGAACAGCACAGTCAGAGCTGGAATCTAAGTCCACTGGATTTCAAGGCCTCTGTACAATAAAGTGCTTTGGGTGCCAATGTATACAGGCAACAGAAGATCACAGTGGGAGAAGTAGTGAGTTCTACCTGCAAAGTCTGGAATTAGAAGTGAGGAGCAGCAAGCAAGACTTGTTGGAAGATTTAAGATTTGTCATGGAAATGAAGGATGAGGAGATGTACACCAGGTGGGCAGTAGTAGGAAAAGTCATTCCAGAGGGAACAGCATTAGCATAGGCATGAGACTTCACACAGCCTGGGGTGTTCAGAACCTGCCTGGAGTTCCTAGATCTAGAAGAATCAAGGCCTTGTGGCTGGTTCCCCAGGGCAAAGTCCTGTTTTGTAAGAGCCACTTTTGCAGTCAGTCACAGGATCCTCAAAATCACCAGAACTGGTGCCTCTTACACAACTGCTGCCCTAGTCCCTGCTTTTGATGAACTCGAACCCCCTTTAGGTCCCCATTTTTTCTCTCAATCACTTCTCTTTTGCAGATGCAGATCCCTAGTATGTCTGAAACACATACCAGCTCTTGCTTGCTCCTTACAAAACTGTAGTTATGATGTTTACATTTGCATTCATAACATATCTCTTGACTACGGCAAAACATCACGTGAGTCTTACTTCTTTCTTTACCAGGTCACTAGAATAGCAAATCAAGGAGATTTAGGGAGCCAAGTACACTGAATGTCAGAAGGGCATGTGTCCTTTCCTGTGGTAGCCTTCTGGATGACTATACATTAGAGAAGCACAATATAAGAGAGGAGTAGCTGGTTCAATAACCACACCCGAGATGCTAACCATGGGTTGGTATCAAGTTCTAGAACACAATCTGTGTTGGTGTGACTGATGACTGCCCTCAGCCCACTCCCAGGCAACATCTTTCAAATCAATAACTTGAATGAGGATATAGAAGGCAGGTTTATCAAATTTCCTAGTGGCTGAAACAGGGACAGTGAGTAAATAGGTGGTTTGCCAGGAATGAAAACTGCATGCCTCTCCAAAGTCTAGTTTGGGTCAAATATACCAAGATGCATTTCACTGGACGTGAAAGTTCCTTTACTTGAGTTCTAAAAGTCATTGCACAAATATACAATGGAGATTTCTGACTCAGAGATAACTATAAAAGAGAAAAACACAGAAGGGATGTAGGCAATGCTGAGTTAAAAAGGAGCAAAGACACAGACAGCGTGCACTCATCTGGCTTTTTGTTGAAGGAGGACAAGGAGGAGGGGCACTTTGACTCTGAGGGTATACTGCTGAGATTCTACACCACCCCCCCTACCCCCCCACCACTACCACCCTAGGGCTGTATTTAGTAACTCACACTCTATGCCATTAAATGTGTTTGGATTCCCAACGCCTACCCACACCCTCCCCCCAGACTGAGCCAGGGAGCCCTTAGAAGGTAAAGAGAACACTGAGCATTTGGAGTCTGGGAAGAGCTTGGAAACTAAAGCTCTCTGAGCCTCTCCCCGGGGCCCTATCCCTGCTGATAAGGATGAGAGAGAAGTTGGCTGACATGTGATTGGAAACAGGAGTTCCCAAACTCTTTAACCCTTCCCTAGCTTGCCCTGTCCCCTAAACCCTGAGGCCTGCTCCTGTGGCTTCCTGCTGTCTGTACCAGAGCTCTCGACTCCCGTGTCAACTTTCGTTCTCCTTTCCCTTTGTCCCAATGGTCATTGAATGCTGTCCCTATACCTGGAAAATAATTACTACCACCACCAAAGGCTAAGGTACAGCCGCTCCACTTTCAGTTCCCCCTGAAAATCAGCCATGGAGTCTGACCCCCAACCCCAGCATGCTTCTGCCTGTTCAGGGCCACTGTTCACAGCAGGACCCTATCAGGTAAATGACTGTGCTATTTGGTGTTTGGGGGTTCTGGGAGCAGAGGCCCCAGGCCCAGGCCCAGAAACCTACTCCCAGAGCCATTCTCTGCTGCCCTGGCCAGCTGTGGAACTCTATGAGGACTTTGAGGGATCACCCCCGAACTGGAACTGACTTTGCTGAGTCATCCCAAAGGCCCCCCGCCCACCTAGGTATGACCTGATGCAAGGACAAAGTGGGACAGAAGACTAGGAGGGTCTGCCTCTGGCAGTGCAGCAGGACTGAAGTTGAGACGAAGCCGCCTGCTTGGCCAGGGAGGGACATTAAGGAGAAGCCAGGCTTAAGGTCACAGCCATTAAGTGTAAATGAACTTCCCACAGTAGAATGGAATTCAGATAAACTTCCATTATCATGCAAATCAACTTTGCAACCTAAAAGACCTTACCCAACTGGCCTTTTAATTAAATCTCTAATCTCCTCTGGCCTCTTCTGGCCCTTGCCCTACCATATCCCCCTCCTTCTGGCACTGACTACTGAACTACATTTAAAACACTCAACCTGTAAGCATGTAAAACCTACCCAGAAATGGTGGGTCTGAGTCTGGGTCCTCTTCCAAGGTCTGGTTACTGTGCCTTAGGGTGTTAGTTCCCTGAGGCTCAGATAGTCCCCTGATTGGGGTGCTGGATGATAGCAAGGATGAGTGTGATGGTGGTGACACTGGCAAAGGCAATGCTAACAGCAAAGTGACAGCAGTGGGCCTGGCCCTGAAGAGGCGAGTGTGTGTATCACGCAGCTCTACAAACTCCTGCTCACCTCCAGGAGGCTGGTGCCCACTTGCGATCCGCCCTATGCACTGAAAAGTCCTCAGCCTTACCACCCACAGAGAGCATGTGCAGTTCTAACAGACTTGGGCGGAAGGACCCTGGTGTTAAAACCAGAAGAGGCAGGGAAGGACAAACTGACCTGTCCGTGGGTGTTCCCCTTTGTGAGGTTACATTGGCCACTGCTGTGAACCACAGAGGGATGCCAAGCCTGTTAGTGAGAACTAAGTTCTCTGGGGCTGTAGGTATGGGAGTGATTAGGAAAAAGAATGGAACTGGGGGGCACCCCAAGGCTGGGGAGAAGGACTGGCCCAAGAGCACTGATAGAGAACCCAGGACTGCCTTCCGACATCTGCAAAATGCTTTAGAAGTTTGTGCCTTCAAGTAGGGAAACAAGGGGTGAGGGGCAGGGGGTGGGGGTGGCGGGGAAGGAATCAAGTATCAAATGCCAGGCACCATGGCATATGTTATCTCTTCAATTTTGACCTCGTAAGATAACGCTTATTCTCTTTTCTCCACTGTCCCCTCATGCCCAGGAGAAAACTGAGATGCAAGGTGGTGGAGTGACTTGCCCAATGTCATACCGCCTGCAGTTGGCTGAGCTGGGGTTCGAACACTGGCCTGCCTTACTGAAAAGTCGATGCTTTCTGCTAAAGTGCAGAGCAGTCACAGGATTATAATGTTGGGGAGTGACAAACACCCAATAATACTTAACTCATCTCCCCACTCTCCTGCAGCAAGAACATTTCCATCCTGGAACAATCCATTTCCTCTGAGGGAGAGCAGGAAGGTATCAGGGATGAAGGAACCAGCTCTCAGGCCTAAAGATGTAGCACGAGGGAGCTGAGCTTGTGGGGCACTTCTTGGGGCTCAAACCCAGAGGAAGAAGAGCCCCAGAGGAGCATTTTTCTTTGCAGAAAAGAAGCATCAGGGCTGTGGGGGAGGGGAAGAGGGCATCTGTAAGTCATATAACAAACACCAGATTGCTCCATTTTATACCTCATTCCTTTGTTCCTTTGATGGAGGCCAATAGAGGAGCTATTTCTATTTGAGAAGCTGAAACTCAAGTCACCCTGAACCCTGCACTTTCTCTGTTAATTGTATGGACTTCCCTATACCCAGAGAATGCAGGAACCTTCTTTAGACAACGTTATATTTCTGGAAATAAGACTCTCTGGATTCAGGAAACATCCCTGTTTCTTGGAGGATTCCCCATTTCCTTGTATTGTGGGTTTTCTCTGCAAAGAGGAGAGGCCCTTTAGGTAGGTTCCCATAAATCTTATGAATAAATGAGTGAGTGAAGCTAGGGGTGTTTGAAGCAGCACAACACCCAGCCCCTGAGGGAGCCCTTCCATTCTTTAGTCTGGGCAGGTTCTCTGCAGCCACCCTGCTCTCAAGCTGGGTGTTACCAAAGGTCATCCACTTGGAATCATAGGTGCTGCTGTTTTGACCTCTGAAAGACAGCCCAGGCCCAAGGAAGCCTCCTTGGCTCCAGGGCTAATGTGGGTTGGTTAAGAAAGTGGGATTTTTGGACAAGGTCTGTTACAGAGTCCTTTGTCTCTCTTCTAGCAAAGACAACAGAGAAGAATTTTAAAAGGCTGTCTTGGTCTCCAGAACCCCTCTGGAAGCCCATAACATGTCAACAGGTTCCAGGGCAGACCCCAGAGGCCCCAGACCTGGGAGCCTTATTGGAATGCAATTACCCTAAGTGCTGGCTGTTGGGCTGAAAAGGCAGGAATGCAATTATGGAGGCAGCACGTGGTGAGCTTTCATTGATGAACCTGTCCTGTCTGATTCCATTCCCCGCTGGAGTGATTCTGTGGGCTCTTGAGTGTTGCCCTGTGCCCTTAGGTTACGAGAAAGAAAAACAAAGCAAAAGCCAAAAGCAAGGTTGAGCACCTGTGGACCCTTGAAATTGCCTGGGAGATGTGCAAAATGGAGAATGGGAATTTTATAGAAAGGTTACGCTCATCAGATGCTTAGAGGACTCTAAGTCCCCAAAGGGTTAAGAACCACCTGGTCAAAGGAATGAAAGATCAGCAGGGTAGTTAGAAGAGACCTCCCTCTGTTTTCAACTCCAGGTGGCCATGACCCATCTGGGTGCAATTCTGGGTCACCCACTCACCAGCAAGTTACTTAGTCTCTCTGCCTCAGTTTTATCTATAACACGAGGGTAAATATGCCTACATTCTGGGGTTGATGAGAGAATTAAATGACATAAAGAACACGAAGCTCTTAGCCCAACATCCAGCCCGTAGTAAGCTTTCAATAAAAAGGAGCCATTTTTATTATGATCCTCTATTAACGTTCAGAAAATAAAGTGGAACTTAACACACCTACTTTTCTGAGTGGTCTTTTGACCTCAAACTCACAGTCTATGTTCCATGGGAAACCCCCTGCCAAGACCTTCCTCCAAAACTAAGTGGGACCATGAGACACAGGGTCTCCAGACACTGCTCCCTCAAACCCTCCCCAAACAGGGAGGCCAGCCAGACGGACTATTTTAAACGGGACAGAAAACAACAGGACTGTCCCGTTTCAAATGGTGCATGTGGTCAGCCTGGTCTCCCTGGGCTAACTTCAAGGTGTCAGTAGGCTGACCAGACGGACCGTTTTAAATGGGACGGAAAACAACGGTCCTGTCCTGTTTCAAAGGGCTCGTCTGGTCAGCCTACCAACAGGGCACTTCTCCCCTGGAAGGCATCGAGGTCTGGGCACACAGCAAGGCGAGAGCCTCTGGAAGTGGGGGCACAGCGAGTATTTGGGTGAAGCCATCGCCAGCCTGCCTCGTGGAGCAACGTGTCTAATCATTGTAGTCACCAAAGGCTTCCTTTCTGTGGGGATTGAAGTGGACTTCTCCATCCTCACAGGCGCTGTTATAGAGTGAGCCCAATCCAAGGCCCAGCATCTGCGGAATGGCTGGTGTGGGGCTAGGAGAAAAACCAAACCTCTTCCTTTCCTTTGTGTTATATTAAGCATGCCTTTTTATTTTCTGTGTTTTTGATGCCTTGACATCTGAGGCCTTGCTGACACTGTAGGGTCTGCCAGTCCCAGGGTTAGCCAATTCCTACAGGGAGTAAAGAACTCAGCTGTGGGAACGCCTTTCCTGTGCAAACCAACCAATCCAGAGTCCCCACCTTCAACCACCTCCTTTATCAGAGCTCTTACACTTGGACCTCTATCCCCTTGCCCCAATCCTCCCCACATCCCCACCCCCACCCGGGCAGAGTCCAGAAGCCTCCATGCCCCCAGAGCTGGCAGAAATGATTTACACTAGCTACTCCTGGCTCTGCTCGCCCTGCCTCACTGGCCCCTCTGTGGAAACCACATAAAGGCTCTTGCCCACTCCCTCTGCCTCCTGACTGACCGCATGTGCCCCCCTCCCCGCCACCCCTAACCCCACGGTGTGGCCCGCCCCCTCCTCTTAGGATTTCTGATGATTGTTCCGATGGCAATTGTCTCCTGATCTGCTGTCCTCACCACACCTGAGTAAGAACAAAACCTCTGGCTTCCCTGGTGGTGTAGTGGCTAAGGCTTCGGCACTCTCAACGCCGTGGCCTGGGTTTGATTCCCAGCCAGGGAACCACCAAAAAAACAAAATAAAATAAAACCTCTATTTTAAAACACCTTCTTTCCCCCCGACACCTTACCCTCCTCCGAGATCCTCAGAGCTCTCCCCCATCAGAACCTACCGGCTGGCCCAGGCACCTCCCACTGCTCGGGCTGCCTTCCCCCAGCCCCCCACCCTGCAGCCCAGGCCCCTGCTAAGCTGAAGTCTCCTCTCCATCTGGGCTCAGAAGTGGCACGATCCCAACTTGAGCAGGAAACCCTAGAGGTGAAGGCCGTGGAAGGGTCTTTATCCTGGGCTCCCAGGAGAAAGTGCACTCAAAGAACAACGAAGAGGAGCTGGCTCCAGGCCGCACACTTGTTTATTCATCAATCATTCATTTATTCATTAATCATTCATCACCCACCCCCATCATTCATCTGCTGATTTATTCATTCAATTTGTTTGTACCTCTTCCTTGCTTTGGTTGCCACAGATGTTGGTCCTCTCCAGCTTTGATCTGTCCAGTGTCTGTGGCAGCTGCACAGCAGAGGGTTTCTGATGTCACTTTGTCAGTTACCCGACTGAGAGGGTGGCCCTCTCAGAGGAGCCTGAGACAAGTAAAGGAACAGCACAGAGCTGTCCCCTGCCTGGAAGGCTCTTTTCATTTCAGGCTCTGGCCTTCTGGTCCCTGGGTCAGTGGTAAGGGTGGGGAGGGTCTCCTAGGCCAAGTAAGGAATAATGGTTCTAGACCTGCCTCACAGCTACTTAAAAACTGCTTTTCCAGGCCCTTAGGGAGGCAGGGGCTTTAGGAGGCTCTAAGCCTCCAGCCCTGGCTGTGAGGCCTCAGCTCAGCACTTTGTGGGGTCCAGAGGACACAGTATGGGGAATATTGGGGCTAGAGTTTTAGAGGCCTAAGCTGTCAGCCTCCTGACAGGTCTCCCAGTTTCCACCACCTTATCCCATTTCACCCCAGAAAGTCTATCCTCAGCCAGCAGCCAGAGATCCTTCTCTGTAAGTCAGAGCATATCCTACCTCAGTTCATGCCCCTGCCCCGCCTTTCCATTCTCTCAGAGTACAGGCCAAGAGCCGAGCACCTGCTCCCCCTCGCCTCATCCTCACTTTGTCCTTTCAGGCCCCACTGGCCTCATCCTTCCTCAGCTCGCCACCATACTCCTACCTTAGCGCTTTTGCCCTGAGCTGTTTCCAGTTGTTGCCTCTGGAACGCTCTGACACCAGGGACACTCTTGAAAGTGACTCACTTTCTCATCACCTTCAAGTCTTTGCTTAATTGGCACCTTCTCGTAAGCCTACCCTGACCCATCATATTGAAAACTGCAAACCACACACACATTCACACACACACACACACACACACACACACACACACACACACACACACACACACACACACACACACACACACACACACACATACACACACACTACTCTTAACCCCCTTACTCCCTAGCATTCATCACCTTCTAACGTACTATATAATTTTCTTATTTTTTCTACCATTAATTGCCTCTCTCTGGGTGCTAGGGTGTAACCTCCAGAAGGGCAAAGGGTCTTTGTTTTCTTCACTGATGTATCCAGCAGTGTGCCCACGGATGCCTGGTCCATAACAGCAGCAAAACATTCCTTGAGAGAAAAAAACATGAATGAATGACTGGGCTTTGGGAAGCTCTGAGAGTGGAGCTTGGGAAGCCACATGCTGTGGAGTTTGGGGTTTCTTGGGGTAGAACTTACAAGGACCATAGCAGCCTCTATCACCTGTGCTGAGGAGGAAGAAGCCAGGCCGGATGCCAGCCCTCTCCGGGAAGGTAGGCAGCAGCGTCAGCGCGGACTGTGCTAACTCGAGATGCCAGCTCCGTGCCGCTCTGGGGCTGGCCAGCACTCTGGATGTCATTAGCTGATTTGTTCTGCTCGGCAGAATGTACTTTTCATATTTAGGCAGAAAAAACAGCTTTCAGTCCTCGTGCCTTTTCTTCTGTGAGCTGTAGCACATGGCCTGCTTATTATGAATTAATCCTCTAAAGAGCATGTTCATTATTCTAATTTAATTGTGCTTCGTTTCAGAAAATAACTAAACCCAGTGCGGAGTAAACTCCAATGCTGATCTGTTTTCAAGAAGTTAACCTAAGACAAAATACTGCTAGAGGGCAGCAGCAATTTGGAATCATTAAAGGGAACCCATGTAAATAATAAAAACAAAACTAAAATGCAGAATTAAATTAAGGAATAGGAAATTAAATTTGTGAATCTGATCTGAAATCGAGGCCCTATACGCGCAGGCTTCTCCTGGCTTGGCTCTTGGCTCAGCAGTGCTGGGGGTGGGAGGTTCTGCAGAGGCTCCCAGGCCAGTGAAGTGGCAGGCAAGGGGAAGTGCACAGGCCTCCCCTCGTGGGTGACAGTGTGCCGCCCTGGGAAGAGGGGCCTCCCTCCCACAGGGTCCCCTCAGAGGATGATGAGAGCCACACTGTCACAGCTACATCTGGATGACTCCTGCCAAGCCCTGGTGACTGCTAGAGAACCAACCACCTGCCCGAGCCCACAGCTGAGAGTCAGTGCTGCAGCTTACCCGAGGACACACAGGGAATGAGGCAGAGAGGTGCAGGGTGTCCGTGGCCCCACTGCTGGGAGCGTTCAGCCGCAGGCAGGAGAGCCCCTCTGCCCTGCTCCATCCCTGTACCCTGGGCACCTGCCCACAGCTGACCCAGCTCAGGACAGGGACTGACAAACCTGCCCCATGCCCTGGCGGTGACCCCTGAGCAGAGTCCTGACCTCTCCACCAACACTGTGGGAGCCCAACTCCAGATGTGGCAGACCCAGATTCCAGCAGCCAGACAGTCACCTTGGCAGGTCAGGCCTCCATCGGTCAAGGAGAAGGGAGAGAAGTGGGGTGGGGGATGGGAGAGGGCTGACTTGCAGATTTTAGGTGCATGTACGCGCGTCAAAGGCCCCATCAAAGTCCTTAGGCTGGGTTTCTACAGAGCCACAATTAATTGAAACAGAAAAGTTGAGTCAATGGACGGCCTGCCTTGATTCACAAAAGCAAACAATGAGTAGGTAGCAGTAGCCTAGTATCTGAGTGAAGTTTTTCATTTCCATCTGCATGCTGGGTTCTCTACAAAAACGAATTAGCCACCTTAGACCCTTTTTGGAAACAAAGGGAATATAAGCAAGCAAAAACAAAAGGCACTTTTTCTTGTCTAATTTGCATCCTAAAGTCCTGATCAAAAAAAAATATGCACATAATTTAGGCCATAGTGTGGCTGACTGGCCAATTAATTCAATAGTGATTGTACCTAAAAATACCAAACCTGGAAATAGCAAGGGTGAACAGAGCTTAGTGTGCTCTTGAATCCCCCGGCTGCTTCCCCTGATCTCACTTTACTAGCCGCCCCAGAGAGCATGCCAGACCTCTTGCCTATCCCATGATTTGTATCTATAAATTGGGGCACCATGACATATAGCCAGTCTCGGCTCCCTCAGAACAAACCCAAAAACCCCTATTAAAGAAAAATTATTTATGGCAGTGGTTAAAGCCAGTAAGGCAGACTTTATTCAAGGGGGGCTGCCACAATGGGGTTTTGTAATAGGGGAGAGAGATCGGGCTCAACTCTGAGTACAAGAAGAAAAAGTGGCAATTCATAGCCAAGGAACAGGGTGGGGAAGGGGTAGTCAATGGGTAAAAAGATTACTAAGAGGAAGCATCAGAGCCAAAGGAGGATTCTGGCTACAACCACTGTCCAGGCAGGCCAGGGTGAGCAGACATCACCTGGGGATGGTGGAAAATGAGGAACCAGATTAATTATCGAGGGTGATCGATAATTGAGGGGGATTTTAACTAAAATGACTTAGCAGAATGTTTCCCAAATTGGACAATTCAGAGATGAACATGGAAGCCCAATGCAGGGCCTAGTTGAGAAGTGACTTCAGAGGAGCCTGAGTTTGGTCAAGGAGAGAACCTTTGTCATTCTAGAGCAGCTCTGTGGCACACATCCAACACGGCCTGAAGAGCCATCTTCAGGGTCAAACCCTGGCCTCAGGCTGCCAGGGACCAGTGGCAAATATTAAATAGGTATTATTGTGAAATAGGTATTATTGTCCCCATTCTATAGATGAGAAAACCTAGGCCCAGAGAAACTGAACAACTTGCCCATTATAACGAAACATAGCAGCACCCAGATTTGAACCCAGAGAGTACACCGGATTCTGGAGCCTCCTAATCACAATACAGCCCTTCTGCTTGGTCAGCAGCTTCCCTGTCCACAAGTCTATCCATAGTGACTCTAAATCTAGGCCACATGGAGAAGAGAATTCACTGAGCCTTCAGTGACTCACATCTGAAGAGGAGGCCCACGTTTTCAAAATGCCTTTATACCACTTTCTCCCCTGGGCCCGATGACTGGGTTTTCATGGTCACCCTCGCCCTTCGGCAAATGCTGTGGCCTGGGCTCTGTGAGATTCACAGTTTAAAGACAGGACCATGCTTTATTTCGTTTCATGGGTTGGCTTCTTACTGCCTGGGAGGGCAGCACAGGCTTGGCATCTGGGAGAACGTTCCTGGAGGAAACAGCCTCGTCAGTGTGCAGGTACTCATTTAAATTCCAGACCCTAGTTTTTAAGACACACATCTGCAGTGGGCATATGTATTGAGATAGATGAAAACAGAAATGGTTTTCCATTGTATCTGTATTATTGGATTTGACCTACCATCCAAACAGCATTGAAAGAGTGGAAAATTAAAGGTGATTTGATATTAGCCTCCTATTCATATTAGAAAAAGTAACTGCTCTTGAGGTTTTCCTCACAGAGGTGTCTTTATTCATTTGACATGCCTTTAATAACTAATTCTAGTTGTCTGGTTGCCAAGAAAGATTTCCTACGGGCAGACTTAAAAGTGACTCGGAACTCTTTGCATGCCCGGCTTCAAATGATCCCAGCACAGCAAACATTCAGCTCCCCTCCAGACTTCTGAAGTGTGGGAATAACATGAAAGCATGAACAAGAACCATTCTGCAGCCTGCATGTGCTAGGAGAGGAGTTGTCTGGCAGAGGTTGCGGCTGGCCCTACGTGGACCAGGCATAGTAAGATTTGGAAATAAGCTCATGGATTTGATCTATGGAGTCAGCCAAACCAAATGATTTATTTCAAGACAATAAATCTTCTTTGGGACTAGAGTGATTCAGGTCAGTAATAAACAGACTGAGTTGTCTGCTGTCTGTGTAGACCTGGAGCAGGCAGAGAAAGACAGGGGAAGCCACCACAATTGCTCTTACAGGGTCACAACCAAAGAGCACACACTGTGAATAATTATAGGGAGTCACTATATCTATACATGCCAGGCCAAGTGGATGACATACATAATCTCATTTAATCCTCACAACCATCTTACCTGTTAGGTGATTATTCTCATTTTACAGATGTGAAAATTGAGCCTCTGAGATAGTAAATGACTCCCCCGGGACACACGGTTTGGGGGGGGGCAGAGGTCAGCTACTTGTTCATCAAGCTGCCCTTTTTCCTCCCAGGAACAAAGCGAAACGCCATTCCCGGGCTCCCTTGCAGTTAGATGCAGCCATAAGACTCAATTCTGACCAGGAGAAAGCGGGTGGAAGTGATATAAGCCATTTCCAGTTCTGGCCCATGAAACCTGTCTGTACACAGTTCTCTCTGTGCCTATCCAACGGCCAAATAAAGAGGACACTGAGGACCTAGAGGAGAGTACAATCTGAATGTGGAAGAATCTTAAGATCCTCAATAACAGCTTTGAGTGGAGCCCCTTCCTCATCACTGTTCTTGTGGTTGGGTGGTGCTGTGAGGTGGAAATTAGCAATATGTTAAACCCCTGAAATGTGTGGGTTCCAGCAGAAAGCCTTAGCTGACTCATATAGTTCATCAGCTGCTTCCAAACTCAAGGATGCCAAAGTCCATGCTCTGAGTCCCTTCCTTGTCTGGTCAACCCCCACCAGAGGACATTAGGACCCCCTAACTTTTTTTTTCTCAACCTTCCTCCTGCTCCACTGAACTGAGGTGGTGATTTCTTAGCTTTCCACTTTCCTATCTATGTAGACACATTCTTGGTTTTCAAGAATCTGATCAAAGCTACTCCTTCTATCTCCTTGTTACCCCCCGTTCGTGTGGGGCTCTGAGTCTCTGAGGGACTTGGATTTCTCCTCTCTCATATGGTCACACTCATCAGTGACTAGCATCCCATCCACCCTTGCCCTTTCCTCCCATTCCTCAGCCAGGGCTCTGCTCTGGCCCTCATCCTATCTCGCCTGGTGTGATCACAACATCCTCCAAATTAGTCTCTTCTCCTCCTTCCCATTATCTTATTGCCACCAAAAGGATCTTCCTAAAATAGATCTGACCCCAGCATCCCCCAAATGCAATTTTCCCATGTGAAGTCTATCAATACTAAAAATGCAAATGCCCTAGGACCAAGCAATTCCAGGTCTATGAATTTACAGACACATGCACACAGTGATGTACAAACAGGGATATTCACTGCATCATTGTTTCAAGTAGCAAAAGACTGGAAACACCAAACGGCCATCAGTCTTATTAAATAAACTATAGAACCTGATGTGCTTCACCTAAAAACCTCCATGATCCATGGTTAAGTGTAACGAACAATGTACAACTAAGTGTATACAGCATGTTAATATTTGTGTTTTAAAAGCATGGGAGGGGGGTTGTATGAAAGGAGAAAAGGTTAGCACTCCCCTTGGCAAGAATGGAAGAGGCCCTCGAGCCCAACGACATGCACAAGGTTAATGCATTGGCACCTACTTCATGGCCTCTAGCCATCATGTTTGCTCTTGTTTAATACAGAGTTTCTGTTAGGGATGATGAAAAGTTCTGGAAATAGATAGT
Source organism: Lyroderma lyra (assembly GCA_004026885.1). Classification (NCBI taxonomy): domain Eukaryota; kingdom Metazoa; phylum Chordata; class Mammalia; order Chiroptera; family Megadermatidae; genus Lyroderma; species Lyroderma lyra. The sequence continues at coordinate 261,071 of PVJL010000433.1, forward strand.
GGTCACAGTCTCACAACACTGTGAATGTACTTAATGCCACTGAATTGTACACTTGAAAATGGTTAATTAGGTAAATCCCATTTGTATTTTATCAGAATTTTTCTAAAGTAATGAAGACATGATATATACTACAACATGGATGAACCTCAAAAACACGAAGCCAGTCACCACAGACCGCATGTTGTATGATTCCTTCTACAAGAAATGTCCAGAATAGGCCAATCTATAAAGACAGAAAGCAGATTCGGTTGTCAGGTGGGGCAGGAGGGTTTGGAAGATGACTGCTATGGAGTGTGGGGTAATGAAAACGTCCTGAAAATAGACAGTGGCAATGGTTGTACAACTCTGTGTATATCTAAAAACCATTAAACTGTACATGTAAGTGGTGGGGAAAAGTATTGGGGAGATATATTCACATATGTGTTTGCAAAGACATGGAATATCTCTGAAAGAATGCACAGGAAACCGATACCTTCTGGAAAGGTGATTGAGTGACTATTGGCATCAGGATGGGAGGCAGACACTTTTCATTGGATATACATTTGTATTGTTTGCAGATTTTACTATATACACAAATTACTTTAAAATATTAAAATACAACTTGACTTTTCAGTGCTTATTTGATGAAGTTCAAATCCCTTAGTATGAAAGGAAAGGTTCTCCAAGTTCCGGGTCCAACATACTTTCCTGCTTGCTCTCTCACTCTACTACACCATTCTCAGAACATTCCTTGTACTTCCCCATCTCTGTGCTTTTGTTTTGGTCTCTCCCTCTCCTGGAAAGTCCCATTTCTGCTCAGCAGGAACTAAACTTATCTGTTATCTCCTTTATTTTCTTTATAACTTTATGCTATGGCCCTTTATCCCAGTTTGCTGCAGATTAGAGATAGATGCCTTTCTTTCCTATGAGATGGCATGATGTCTCACAAATAGACCATGTTCAAAAAATGCCAGTCCCTCGAACCAAAGTTATAATTCTAAATGCCTCAGCCATAGTTTCTGAGAATGGCTGGGTAGGGGGGCCAGGGATGGGTTCACACCTCCCCTCAGGTAAGAAGCACGATCTGGAATCTGCCCCATCAGGCTGGGGGGCTGGAGCAGGTCAGTAATATGTTTCAGCCTGAGACGGTCTGCAAGAACGGACCTCCTTGCTGTGGTTCACTCCTAAAGCCACCCCATCTCTTTGCCACCAAAGATCCACCAAGTCCACGGTGCTGCTATGTTTAGGACTGAGCACTGGCTCAGTGGAATCATGCTGGGAAGAGAGGGGAGAGAGAGAAAGAGAGAGAGAGACGTCCATTGCCTTGGACCACAGTCTGGGGTTTAAACTCAGTTGTCATAATTATTTGAAACCTATTAAGTTTATTTATGTTCCAAAGCAGGTCCACTAGAGAAGGACCATCATAGTCGTAAATATCAGGGCTGCTGTTCTCCAGACACAGCTGGGCCTCTAGGCCCCTCCCCTTCTCAGCTCTGCAAGCCCTACTTAGAGGCATGAGCCATGCGCTCAGGTTCAGATTTAGAAAGAATGCACGAGAAAGTGGTAGCAGCAGCTGCTTGTGGAAAGGGAACTGAGTGATTGGCAATCAGGGATGAGAGGGAGACACTTTTCACTGAATATACATTTGCATTGTTTGCAGTTCTGCTGGCCCAACCAGCATAGCACATACTTCTGAACATTTTGTGTGGTGAGAGTGTGTTTAAGCAAGACTCAGTTAGCCGTGGGAGGAGCTGTGTTCTCCAGTCCTACTCAAATCAAATGCATAAAATTTAAGAACCCTGTAGTCCCGGCTTTCATCTCAAAAAACCATAGGGTCCTAAGAACAGGCTATGTGAGTGTTTCTTCATTTCCACCATCAGTGTGGGTTGGAGGAGACCATGAAGTCCTAAGAGCCAGTGTTTTCCAAAGCATATCCCACTGCACTTGGTCTTGCTAAATTCTCCATGAAAAAGTAAGGGCGAGTCTATGGTCAAAAAAGTTTAAGAAACACTGAATACTAGGCCCTCCCCTAGGAAAATTCACAACACACATTTGGATATTAAAGGACCTGCACAAGTCCTGCAGTCAAGAAATTTGTTCGACCCAGCGTACTCTAACCATATTGTGCAAAACAATCTTTTTGGTGATACCTATGAGCATCCATTGGTACAAGTACATTTTTAGGAAAGCTGGCTTTGGAGATGTGTGTGACTCCAGTGAGTGCTTCATGAGCTTTATCATAGTCTAATAGGGGTGTCCAACCTTTTGGCTTCCTTGGGCTACACATAAAATACACTAACAATGGCTGATGAGCTAAAGGAAAGGTCTGTGCATAATTTTTGTAATGTTTTAAGAAAGTTTACGAATTTGTGTTAGGCCACATTCAAAGCTGTCCTGGGCCACACACGGCCCATGGGCTGGCCACAGGTTGGATAAGATTGGTCTAGAAGGAGGAACACTCCTTGAACTTTCCCCTCTCTGCCTTCTTGCTGTTAAGACTAGCCAGCACACCTGCCCAGGTACAGGTGTTTTCTCTCTCTCTGCTGGCTTGCTTTCTCTTGGAGGCCGGAAGTGGTCCATTCCCTCACCTACGTGTAGTTCAGCCCTCTGTCTGCACCCACTGGCTGATTTAATTTTTACTGTCTCTTGTGTTTAAAGAGTGAGGTTGAAATATTGGCATTTGTTCCTCTTCTCTAAGTTTACCCCTTCCAGGAAGCCTCACCCGACTGACCCGAGCGTGCTCTCTCTTGGTTTAGGGCAGTGGTTGTCAACACGTGGTCCCTGGATCGGCATCACCTGATAACTTGCTAGCACTGCAAATTCTCAGACCCCAACTGTTCACCCTTAGAACACAAGCTCCATGGGGGCAGGGCTTGTCCTCTACTTTGTCCCTGCTTTATCCCCAGCACCAGAATGGCTTCTGCCTCAATGAATATTTGTTCACTAAATGAACCTTATCATAAGGAGGGAGGTGAGGGCTGTTGCCAGGATTAAACACAGAGCTTCACCCGGAGCTTGCTGGGAGGCAAAGAGTTATACAGAACTCTTGGACACTCCTGGAAAGGACAGAATCAGTGGGAGATCCTCCGTATTGCCCTGGGGGCTCCTTGGGTGGGTTACAGAGCTACTCCTGATAACAGGTCCCAGGAGGCTCTGCGCAGATGGCCGAGATCAGAGCCGAGAGCAGCTTCCACCCAGCTGATTCAGTCCTTCAGTCCCTCTTCTCATTCCAGTGGGAAATGGACAGACTTCTGTCCACAGCCATCTGTGTTGAACTCATCTCCTGGCAGGGGAAGCAAAAGGACACGAATTACAGGAAAATGTCTGCGGGTTTCATCAGCTTTGTAGGTTAAATATGTCAGAGACTTCAAGGAGGAGCAGGGCAGGCATTGGACCATATTGAGTTCTTTTTCAACTGGCTGGAAAGGGAGCCTCCAACTCAGAAGAATGTATCCCGCCCTGATCAATTTATAAAGTATTTGACCTTTAATCAATCCTAATATTTTCAATCCACAGGGCCTTCTTAAACGCCTGCAGCCCTGCCCCTGGACCCCTATTCATCACAATTACGGCTCCAACTGTCGGAGGCAGCGCATGAAATGGCGCACGCCGATGTCCAATATTTTATCACTAATAAAGAGAAACATCCCAAGCATTTGCACACTTTTGATACTTTCCAGCCCCGAGCCCAGGAAAAAGGGAGGAGCGTGGTGATTTATACTCACTGCCCGGCACTGTTAATTGGCTTTCTGGGCTGGAGGCGCAGCAACGCTGCCTCTCTTTGTGTCACCGCTGAGGACCTGGGTGTGCAGGGAGCTGGAGAGGTGCGGCAGGCAGCCTGGAAGGGGCCTGCAGAGCACGCAGGAGGCTCCCACTCGCATCTGCTAAGTGGTGCAAAGCACTATGAAAGACAATTTTTTAAAATCACGATCTCACAAGTGTTCGCCTGCATTGGTGGCTTTGTAAGTAGATCCAATGTTTATGGAAAATCTTGTTCCAGTGGCTGCCACGGCTGCGATCTGCCCCCAGTTCACATCCCGCCTTCCCACCTCCCTCCCATCGCCAATGTCTGCCACCCAGCCCGTCCCTCCTCGGCGCAGACGCCCTCCCTCTTGGCCTCCCAGCTCAGTTTCCAGCCACAGCATTCAGACGGCTCACAAGCTGTGTCTACATGGCACCCAAACATCTGGATGAGATGTAAACAAAACAAGCAGATGTTTCTCCTTCATTATAGCAGGTGCCTTGGCAAAGCCCTCAGCCTCTGACTATAAGGGAAAGGCTCTCTCCGGAGACCAGGCCCGCGGAGGGGGTCCGGTAGGGCTGCACACCATTGCCCTTATCAAGGAGCTAGTCACTTTGGCCTCACAGAGAGAAATAAGCAAAGAAAGATTGACAGCCCTAGTAAACAGGTGCCGGCGATAGGCGATGATGTCTCCGGACAGGATGAGAGCTTCGGGAACGGCTGGGGGTGGGCAGGAGCAGGGACAGGAGGAGAAAAGTCCGCGGTGTATTGGTTAAATAAGATTTCAAATCCACTTGTTTATGACTTAAGTGAAGCTGTTTTAACCTACTTGTTCATGACAAAGATTTTTTTTTAGTTGTTTTTAGAAGTAAAGTTGTTTTTATGTAAAAATAAAGTAAGTTGTGTCAGGATGTCACCATCTCATCTGCTGTCCTTGAGATGAGCACTCAGCAGCCGAGGCCCTGCTGGGGGCTTATGGGTAAGAACACGTGGAGAAGCAACTGCAGCAAGGGGACATTTCGACTGTAAATACTGAGATTTTGCAAGGACTGTGGCAGAGTTTCTATTTGGGCAAGGCAGCTCTTCTCTAACCTAAAAACTCTCCAAAGACCCTTGGGGCTGTCGAGGAAAAGGGACTGTCCTGAAGTATCAAGAAATGGCCTCCTTCTTACCCCCAGGGGCTAATATGCAAACGGAGTTGGGCTCTGGGGACACAGGATGTCCTGAGGCTTGGACAACCCGGGGCTTAGAAAATGACACAAAATTCCCCCTTTTCACCCCATCTTCTATCTAGCAAAAGACCAAGGGGCAGTCACATATGACTAATAAAGGGGGTTTGAGATACTTGTGAAAGGGATAATTGAAGAAGGACAAGGGGACAGAGAACCATGAGCATAAGGAGATTAACTTGTCACCACTCACCTTCCCTTCACTCCTCCCATCCTTTGAATCTGTGTCTGTGTTACACTAACACACTCCCCACAGCCTGCCCCCGCCCCATCCTATAACACTTAAATGCACACCTGTAGTCCTCCCCCTCACTCCTGTAGCCTTGGATGTGACACTGAACACAATCCCCCATCCTCTCCTGCACTCTCTCAGGTCGGTGTGTGACACTGGACACAATCGCCCAATCCTTTCCCCCCACACACACACACACGCACATGCACGCACACACACGCGTGCACAGCGCTGGTCCAGCTCTGTGTGTGTTACACTCCCCCAGGCTTCTCGGTTTGCCAGCCATGTGTGTCACACTAGCAGCACTGCTCGGGTTTTCTGCTCCACTCCTCTAGCCCTGTCCTGATACATCCTCACTGTCCTCTTCTCAGCCCCCGTAGTCCCTGTTTGTAACACTGAGCACCTATCTTCCGTCCTCTTCCTCAAGCCCCCGAGCTCTGTGTGTAACACTAAACACACTCCCTCATCCGGTCCCCCACTCTCCCATCCCTGGGTGAAGCACCGCTCGTACACTCCCTTGGCACCTCCACAGCCTGTACACATCAGGGCTGCTTTCCTTAGGAGCAGCTTTCTGTTACCTGACTACCCCCAGGAGACTTCAGGATGTT
>PVJL010000433.1:266960-309746 GCA_004026885.1 Lyroderma lyra
GTGTGTGTGTGTGTGTGTGTGTGTGTGTGTTGAGGATGGCAGAGATCAGAGGGTTGAAGCTCCCATCTAGCCACTCATTACTGCATTTTATGTCGATGACAAAAAGAAATTGTCCTTTTTCCTCAGTGTCCCTATTTGAGCTCCAATTCAACCTCAGGCTATCCAGTATCCAAGGGACGGTCTGATTTCCATGAGGGAGTCGAGAATTCAATAACTGGACTGTGGTTAGGACCAGGTGAGGCACAGTTTGGGAAAAGGAGATTATACTTCACTAGAGAAGTCACTTTTTAGTTTTGTTTTTCTTGCTTTTTTATGAAACAGGAAGAGCCAACCGAGGCCCCAAGGCTCTGGGTTTTCCCAGGGAAGACTTTCCCCCCGATAACCGCAGCAACCCCTGAAAAAGTGGAGGGCTTCCTTTCACATTTTGGGGGGGAAGAGGAGAAATCAGACACAAAGAAAACTGAAGAATGAGTGATCCAAGCCCCCTCCCCCAAGTAGCCCCGCTTTTTAGCATCATGGGTTAGAAGTTTATAGGAATTCTGGATCCATGGTTTCCTATGGTCGCTTTTACAGATCTTGTTAATTTATTACCCGTGGTTACACTTTTAATGGAAATCATGAAGAAATGGCAAAGGAAACATGAGCTAATTTTTTTCCAGTGACACATTTCACTGCTATTTAAATAGCCGTTTTGCCAAACCAAACACAGCGCTCACAGCCAGCGGTGACACATGAAGGAGATCCCTGTGGCAGATCCCGCCCGCGGCATCCAGAACAGGCGAGACTTTCTCTCAGCTTCCCCAAGGGCTGGCGGCCGAGGGGGCGGACTGGGGGGAGCTGGAGCCTGGGGCACAGCTGGAGTCCCCTCGCCCAGGCAGGCTGACTGCTCTCTCTCGCCTGGAGCCCACTCCTCACCCCTCCGGGGGCCAGGGGGGTGACTGTTTCCCCGGTGCCTGGGAGGCCCCCCAGAGCAGGCCCCTCACTGCCTGGCTTTCACTGCGAGATGATTTGCTCGGGCCTTTAACTGGAAACATTATCGGGTTGTGTAAAACCAGAGATAGACGTCGGGGAGAGCCAGGCCAGCTTCGTTCCAGTTCTGTGGTGGCGGTGGCCACACTTGCACAGGGTGCCTTTGTTGGGCAAAGCCTGAGCCTCTGCCTGCTCCTCAGAAACTTCGGCCTCTGCCTCTTTCTTGCTCCCCAGCTCTGCGGCTGTGAAGTCACCAAGTATTTATTAACGTTTTAAGAAGCCAATTGAAAGCCGTGGCATTTGGCAAGAGAGAAGCCAGGGCCGAGATGTGGAAAAAGTGGGTACAGGCCCACAGAGGTTCTGGTGATAGATGGTAGAGGAGGCAGAGGAGGGCAAAACGCTTCTGAGCAGCCGTGTCCGAACCGCCCCAGGACTTACAAATGCCGTGGGACTGGGGGGAGCACAGTGCTTAGGATCGGTCGTCACCCTCAGGGCCCTGGGAGAGCCCCGTGGCCCCGCGATTCTCACGGTCAATGATTCTGATGAACAGCGTGGGGTAGAGGAGTGATCGGGAAGGGGGCATGAAAGAGGAGAGAACACCCCGGAGCGGGGAGCCCCCGCCCAGAGGAACTAGGGTTTCAGCCCCACCCAGGCCCCACTGGATCTTGAGCAAGACTGGCTACCTCTCTATTTCCCCACAATGGGATGCTCTGTGGCCCTGAAAGCCCCCTGCAAGTGTCAAGGTGGGCAGAGCAGAGGGGCTATGACAGAATTCGGGCAGCAGGCCTGCTGGCATACTGGGAGAAACCACTCTCCCTCCTCTGCTTTCCAGGGAGAAAAGCCACTTTAGTGAGGCTCCGGAGAGAAGTTAACTGTCGTTTTCCCTTTGCCAAAAAGTATATTAAATTCACTGACCACATTTTTCCAAACCCGAGTGCGGAGGACATTAGATGCAACACATACTGGCTGGGCTCTGGTGTGCTGGGCACCCCACACATTTCATTTTGCATTATTAATATTTAAACCAAAGCAGCTGTTCTCTGTACACACAGAGCCCAGAGCCTGCCCAAGGCTCTTATGGAGGCTTCTCCCTGGGGCCAGATGTGCCAGCTAGGAAGCCCCTTACTGACCCTCAGGCCTTGGACCTCCTGGGGTAAATTTTCCCTAAGTTGCCATTCACTGATCTACAATCACATTTCTAGGCCGTTTGGGGCAAGGGGGCTTGGAGACTTGTTGGGAAGACCAGATTCTTGTTGGTCTGATAGAGCCGAGATGCAGTGTCTCTTGGAAACACAATCTCCCCTTCTGAGCCCTCTACCCCAGGGCTAGGTACCCTGGACTTTCACGAGTTCTTCACAACTCTTTCTTCCTTCAAAGCTTTTGCACCTCGGAGCCCGGGGTCCTCCTCCTGGTCCTCCTCCTGGGCGTTTGCACTTTGAAGCCTCATCTCTAAGCCTGGATGGGGAGAGTCTTACCTGAGTCCCTGGGCCAGCTGGGCCAGCAATGCACCGCACTGTAAGCTGATACATAAAGCCCCTTCAAACCTGCCTCAACTTTTTCTCCCTCAGGACCATGTGGTCCAGCCACCTGGGGCTGCTGACACGCCAAACACTGTCCTTCCATAGGCCACCTGCTACTTCTACTTGCCTCTGAAGTCCCAGGACAAAGGTGAGCTCCTTTCGGCTACCCCCGCCAATCCTCACCGTAGGATGAACGATTTTCTTAGTACTTTCTCCTCTCATAACAATTTAGGTCCCCCTGTTTTTTGGCATATATCACATTATATTGTAAACTTTTCTTTCTATACTTATAAAAATAATATTTATTGAGTATTTCTACTTATACGCTGCTTTGAATAGAATTTTATGTCGTATAATTCTCACAATAACCCTATGTGATGGGTTCTATAATTATCCCCATTTTACAGATGACAAAACTGAGACTGAGAGATGGTGAGTAGCTTGCCCACAATTACATGACTAGGAAGTATTTTCCCCCCAGAAACTACGAGCTCCTCAATGAAGGGGCCATGGTCTTGTGCATCCAGGGTCTATTTAACACACTGTCTCATTACTAGTGCTCAATGTAGGCTTGTTGAAATAAAAATAAAATTAAGTAAAGCAAGCAGACAGATTTTCCCAAGCCAGGACTGACTGAGATATCCTACTGTCACAATTTTCTTTAGTTCTAGCTCCTAGAGAATAAGGAGTAAATGCTTCGCAGTAAGCCAGACCTGGATTCAAATTCCAGTTCCACCTGAATTTAAACTAGTTGTGTCTTTGTTTTCCAATTTCCATATTGGTGAAAATAGTAATATCCACCTATTTTAACCTCTACAACAACCAATGCAGTCCTGCCTGGGCTGGATTAGAGAAGGAAGGAGGTTATGGTGCGGGGAAAAGGTGAAAGGATTAAATGAAATCATTTGTGGAACCATCCTACAACCCAGTTCTTGCTACATTGCAGACACACACACACCTTGCCCACACACACTGAAGTGCTTTGATAGCTCCACAAGGCACTGCCTCAGCGATCTCTTCATTTGACACTCACAGTTTTTGTAAGGCAAGTATTACTATTATGATCCTGTTGCAGACACCTAGTGCTGTGTAACAAACCGCCCCAAAACTTAGTGATTTGAAACAATACCATTTTCTCCTGCTAACAAATCTGCAATTTGCGAAGGGCTCAGTGGGGAAGCCCTTTCTCTCTGCACCATTCAGCACCAGCTGGGGCAGTTTGAAGATGGAGGGTTAGAATGATCTGAAGGTTTTCACTCACACATCAGGTCATTGATACCGGCTGTCCTCTAAGACGTCAGCTGGGACTCCCAGCCAGAACCTACATGCCTTCTCCACGCAACCTGGGTTTCCTCACAGCATGATCGCTGAGTTCCTGGGTGTGTGTGTGTGTGTATGTGTGTGTGTGTCTGTGTGTGTGTGTGTGTGTAGAGAGAGAGAGAGAGAGGGATTGATTTAGAGCCAGCCAATGAAGTCATATGCCTTTTACAGGCTAGCCTAGGAAGTCCACAGTGTCAGTTCTGACATATTTGGTTTGTTGAAGCAGTCACAGAGACCTGCTGAGGCTCAAGGAGAGGAGACAGAGACTGCCTCTTAATGAAAAGTGGCAGAGTTCTGGAAGAGCCTGTGAGAATGCAAACAGCCCTGTGGCCCTTTTGGGAAAATACACAGAGCCCCATGTTGCAGAGAACACTGAGGTGAAGAGGCTACGTGACCTGTGCAAGAGCACAGCACCCATGAGTTGTAGCACCAGAATTTGAACTCAGATCTTCTGACTTCAAACCCCTGACTATTCCCGCCAATGAGGACTTCAGAAAGGCCCAGGCTCTCTCCACATAATGAGGTCTTGCAGTGCCAGCCTGACCCTTCACACACACACACACACACATGTACACACACACACACACACACACACACACACTTCCTTCCAGCAGTCCCTTTCCCCACTGGACCGAGTGAAGGGAAGAGCTCCTTGGTGGGTCAGACCCCCACCAGCCAGGAACCAGAGAGGGGGAGTCCTGATGCTCAGAGTGTGAGTGGGAGGGATTGATGGGGGGCAGCATCTAGGCTGTATAATTCCAGACGACAGCAGAAGCTAAGGAGTCTGTGGGTAATTTAGGGGATTTTTTGAAAACATGAGTGTGACGTCAATGAAAGAGAGAGGAAAACTGGGGAGAGGCATGCAGGGATGGGGGTGGGGGAGTCCTGGGGGGCTGGTGGGGAAGCGAGAGCAGTGAGTTGTAATGGGAGGAACAGTTTATTAGCCTAGAAAAGTTTAACTTGAAGCTCCCAGCCTACCCCCACGCCTCTGCCCAGCATGGGCAAATCACACAGATGTGAAGATAATCCATGCTGGTGAGTCCTGGTTGAATCCAGCGGAAGAGTTGGAAATACAGTGATTTTTTTTTCAGAGGTTATTGAGCAATGAACATAAAGCCAGCACTTTACCAGTCCAGGGCCCTGGATGTCAAGAATCAGTGAAGAGCCCTGAGAAATCCCTGCTGGAAAACCCCCTGGTGGGAGGGGGTTGCAGAGGTCAGAGTTGAGCAGCCCAACCCTCCCGAGTTTCTGGGGAATTTGGCTGGTGCTTTGATCACCTTCTTCAAGCTCCATCTGCAGACCTGGGTGCTCTCCCCACACCCTGCTCAGAGGTTACCTCAGGCCTGAAGCCCTCACAGACGTCCAGTCTTCGTGCACTGAGCCAAGCAGTGGCCAGCACACTCTAGGGCCTCCTGCTTCTCCTGGCAACATGTCCACAGCCTGACCCAGCTGGAATTGCAGTCTCCCACCCACCACCACACAGCTGTGCGACCTTGAGCAAGTCACTAGACCTCATGAAGACTTGGTGAAATGAGAGCAATAATATCTAGTCCAAAATGCTGTTATGAGCCTTAAATAAAATTGTTAGGCTAATTGCCTACCCGACGATCTGGCACATAGGATTCAATAAGTAGTCATTCTCATCTCTTTCTGTTACACATACCCAGAAGCAGGATTCATCCTAAACCTCATCCAGTCTAGACCAGTAGGGCCAGAGAGAAGCAAAGCTGCTGAAGTGATGGGGCAGGAGGCTGTGCACACAGGACTGAATAGGCACGTTCTGCCTTGAGATGCCCATGGTACAGGAGCCCTTCAGGGCCCTGGGAAAGCCCTTAGAGCTGCAGCACCAGCTCCCACTGTGGGGAGGGAAGAGGAGGGCTGGGAGAGCTCCTCTTGTCACCTTAGATCCAGGCAGTCCCAAAGCCTGTTGCTCCAACCTCCCACTTCGTTAGGCCAGTGAGGTGCCTACAGGAACAAGCAGAAGCACAGTCACCAAGAGAGGGGCTACTTCGTCCCCAGGTTGGAGACGGGGTCTGGGACCTCTCTGTGCCTCTATTTCCTCACTCAGGAAATAGAAAGTTTGGACAGCCAGTGTCCTATTAGCGCCTTCCATCGCCCCCTCCTCGCCCCCTCCTTGCACCCCCCACCAGGCCTCACTCCCCCACACAAATCCTGCCTATCAAGAGGGAGGGACTGGGTCATGGCCTGTGAGGATTTCTCTTACGTCCTTTCTGTGGCTCTGACTTCAGGCCCCCAAGTTCCTTTTTTCTGAGCCAGGACTGGGGTTTTGGTAGGGGGAACCACACCTCCTGACTTTCCTAGAGGGCTCAGTCCTGTGGGTTTCTAACCCTCATCCCTTGTGGGTTTCTGTCCCTCAAGCATTCGTGGAAGGTCTTAGGCCACCTCTCAAAGTTCCTGGGTTGAACGTACATACTTTCCCCAGAACCTTAGGAATAAGAGTGAAAGATAAACAGCCTCCAAACCTGTTTGTGGCTTTACTCTGAGACTAACAGCCCCAAACGGCCCTCCCCCTCCCCTTTCTCCTCTCCTGGCATCCTCCAGCTCAGTCCTGCCTGAGCCGGATTAGGGAATGGAGCAGGTTATGGTCCATGGAAGAGTCATACCCTGAACTTTATGGGGTTTGCAGAGGCCAGGTGCAGAGCTGGGTCGTGCCCTTTCTCCACTACAGCCGGAGAAATGAAACACAGGCTCCATGGAGCAAGTGAGAAGGTGAGGGAGACAAAAGGGAGTTTTTATCGGGGTGCCAAGGACAGCCTCCAGGTGGAGGAAAAAGAGAAGGTTATGGGGCGGTTGGTCATGTCATAACCAATAAGGGGTGAGGGATAAAGGATAGAAAGCTTCCACGGGTCCACAGAAGGTTCTTGAACACAGAAGTAGGTTTCAGGCAGGTGTTGGGAGCTGGGTTGCATTTTCGAAGAGTCCGTGGCTACCTTCCAGGAGCCACAGGTTGCAATCCCCCAAAGACTCATGGCCACAATCTATCCACAGGAACCAGCTCCTATCTCCCCCAACCTCAGACTTTGTGCTCCGGGGAGGAGCCTCCAGGCAGCTGGAGCCCAACATTCCTGAGCTCTTCCAGCCCCAACATTTATCGTAGGGCTATTTTCACTCCCAAGAACAAAGAAGCTCTCTGTTCAGCAAGTGACGAGAACCCACACCTTTGACAAGCCATAGATCACCCTCAGGGAGGGTGGGAAGGGCTGGTGGCCAGCAAGTGAGGCTTCTGCCTCCCACTCAGAGCCTCAGAGGGGGCGCCTGGCTCGTGGCTTGCGGTACCGTGGCAGGAGACAGAAATTGCACAGGACAAACTGGTTCTGAGAGCCAGAGGCCAAGCCAAGGCAGGAAGATGGAGAAGAGAGGGTATGATTGACTCTCAGGAAGGAGCAGGAGCAATCCCTGAGCCCAAAGGCTCAGTCTCCTCATGTGAGATAGAGAATGATCAACCAAATCTGCTGGGAGCTCTAAAAAGTAAAAGGAAATCAATGCCCACTGTATTATATACAAAGGCCAACAGTACAGAAAAGTTAAAATAATAAACTCAACACCCCAAGTGGCCACCATTGTGCTGAAAGTCTTGTTTCCTTCAATAAATATATTTGAATACAATGCATATATACATATGCAGGCAAGCATGAAAAAAGTATATATAGATATAAAATCCATTTTTACACATTTGGTAAGAATTAAACATATTGTTCTACAATGTCCTTTTTATACTTACACATTTAAGTCACTCCATATTTGTATGTATAGAGCTGTCTCTTTTTTACTGACTTCTTAATATTCCATTGTGTGGCTTTGACAAGCTTTTAGCTAATTCCCCATATCTTCCTATTACAACTAATGCTGCTGTAACATTACTTCCTAGTGCACAATTCTGAGTACGAGTAGAGTATATTTCTAGAAATGCCAGGCAGATGAAAGGACATGTGCATGTATTTTTGTTTCAATGGATATTGCTAAACCGCTCTTTATAGAGGTTGCACTTATTTACACAGATACCAACAAGGTATACATGGGTTAGACTAACACAGTATGTTATAAAATTTTTTGATCCACGTTAATTTGATAAATGAGAAAAATAACATTTCATTGTGGTTATAATTTGTATTTCACTCATTATACATAAGGCTGAGAAACTTTTAATGTGTTTAAAAGCTATCTGCACTTACAGAAGCTTTAAAACATACAAATCACCAGGTCCCACACTCTAAAATCTGGTCCAGTAAACCCCCAAATCAGTATTTTTTTTTACATACTCAAGTGATTGGGGTAGATAAAAACATTTTTAAAAGAGAACATAATAAAAAGCACTATCCATGAAAGAAAGAGAGTGAAAAGTCAAGCAACAGATTGGGAGAAGCTATTTGTAATTCTACAAAGAACTCAGAACCAGAATACACAGTGGACTCTCCATTAACTGGTTGCTTGATGCCAGTTAGCAGAGAGTCTACTTACATTTATCTGACATGTACCAATCCCCGTAGGTGCTCGTTCACTGAGAGTTTTGTATATAAAGAATTCCTCCAAATCAACAGGAAAATGGCAGTGACAAGGCAAAGGATGGGACACAGAGTTGACATGAACAGACTACAGCTGTGACATATGCTCCCTGAGGATAGGGACTCTGTCTGTCTGAATCACCAGTGAATTTCCAGAGCCTAGCACAGTGCCATGCACACAGTACACACCCAATAATGTTTGCTGAATGAACTAAAATGAATGAACAACAGGAAAAAAAATAAAAAGAAAGACAAAGGTGACACTCCTCTCCCCCAGGGTTAAAATATGAGTGACTAAGAAGATGAGAATTCAAGAGAAGATGGTTTGGAGAGGAAAGAAGACAGTGGGTTGTACAGAGACTGCAAGCCTAGCACAGCACTCAGCGGGAGCGATCCGGTGCACAGTTACAGAAACAAGACTGAGGCCTGGACGAGCAAGTTCAACCTGCAATTTTCCAGGTGAAGGCATCCTCTGAGAAGTCACCACTGGATTAATATCACCTGTACCCCAGGCTGCGATAAGGGTTAAGTAAAGGCATATGAAGATAAGTGAAATGTATAAAAATGCCCAGCACGGGACTGGAACATTAGTTGGCACTCAGTTCTTACTCATTCCCATTCCCTCCGCTCCCGCGCGCCAGGCCCCATGCTAGGGCCTGACCTTGGGGGGAGTGATGCTAACAAGTGCTGCGTGCCATGTGCTGGAGCGCAAGAGGCCTGAGGGCTCCAGGACCATTGGAGAGAGTCACTGCATGCTAGTCAAGCCAGTGAACCTGATAAGGCTGTTCCTGAATGCTTCCATTTGTAAGGAGATGTTGGTGACCCTGCGAAGAACTGTTTTGTTAATAATGAGCTGCCAGCAGGCTGTGATACAAGAGCGGAGGCGTCAACTCCAATTCTCCAGCAGCAAGAGGAAAGAGACAGCACTACCACAGAAGGAGTGAAGATGGGAACGTCCTTGGGTTGGGAGCAACCTGAACGTGAATGTAGGCACACAGCTGGAGCAGATGGCAAAGGACACCAGGAAGAAAAAGTCTGGTTGATGAAGCCAGACACTCCAAGTGAAGGGCTCCCAACCCAGGGGTGATCCAGGTTTAACAACACGGGTATAACTTGAGGAGAGGGGGCCATTAAGAAAAAGAAGGCAAATTTATGAATACAAAATTAGATACAAAAGTGCGTGCTTATTTATAATTTTAAAAAATTATTCACAAGAAAATTAAAAAGTTTTATACTGAGAAAGACCATAGTCACAAAACCCCGAAAAATAACATACTATTTTTTAATGAATTAACTGTCTGACATCCCCTATAATACTTTTAAGGAAAAAAATATGTTTTTGTGTCCTCTCTCATTGCTTCCTCTATATCAAAAGTTTTGTAGTTTTATTTTGAATATACAGTATAGGAAAATAACTCAGTCTTTCCCTCCAGCATGATTGATCAAAATTTGTTTTTTATGATTGGCGGCTTAGAACAGTTTTTTCAGCTTCATAACTTGATACTGGTAACATCATGAAAATTTTGGGGAGTGTTGTCATATTTCGAAAAGCCACTATTAAGGTCCTTTCACATGAGTTATATAGTGTTTCAGGGTGTGTCAGGCTTTCTTGCACAGTGACTCATCTTAAAATATTGTTTGAATTGACAATATTCATAAATTGGTTTGTTGATTTCTCATTATAGTGGTTTATCTATGTGTTTTGTATTATCTCATTGACGTCAGTATTTCGTGTCAAATGAGCAAGAAATTTAAATACCTTCATGTGATGCAGTGATAAGTTCAGAATCATAAATGCATGATGTTACAGACAAGCATTCTAGCTATTTGTAATATTGCTGCAAATCTGTGCCCTACAAACACAGGAATTCTGATTAAATCATATTTTATATCAAAAAGAAAAATGCATTTACAATTGAGTGTATTCCTGGCAGGAGAGAATTTCCATCTTGACTTGGTGTTGATAAAACCAAATTCTTGCTTACAGTTTTACATTTCTGATGAATGAATAAAACATTCCTGCACTAGTTTATGGTTCTGTAATGAGTTGCCTATTGGCACCGAAAAGATATGTCCATGTCCTAACCTTTAAAACCTGTGAATTTGACCTTACTTGGAAAAAGGGTCTGTGTAGTTGTGATTAAATTAAGGATTTTGAAATCATCCTGGATTAGCTGGTTGAGCCCAGTGGCAAGTGTCTTTGTAAGAGTCTAGGAGGAGACACAGATACCGAGAAGTTCCTGTGAAGACAAAGGCAGAGATTACACTGATACTGCCACAAGCCAAGGAACAGCAGGAGCTAAAAAAGGCAAAGGATTTTTCCCTAGAGATTTTGGAGGCAGCATTTCCCTGTTGACCTTCATGTCAGACTTCTGGACTCCAGGACTGTGAGAGAATACATTTCTGTTGTTTTCGGCCACCCAGTTTCTGGTGATTTGTTATGGCAGCCCTAAGGAAACTAGACAGGTTCTATACAATCCAAATTTTGTTTCTCCTCTGCTACCCAAATATTCCTTGTGGGGTTGGAACAAGACATAGTCAAAACCTAAATGACTTCCAGTCATGAAGCTCACAGTGCTAGGTAGGTCAGCAGCGTGAACTGCAGAGAAGCCCACAGAAGCCCTTCCCACTGTGGCTGGCTGGCAGCAAACCATCCCAATACTCAGGTGTTTGACACAGCACCGTTTTATTTTATCCCTCAGTTCTATAGGTCAGTAATTAGGGAAGGAATCAGCTGGGTGATTCATGTCTTCCATGTGATATTCATGGAGGTCATTCAATGGCATCAGCTGGCAGATGGTCTGGTTTGGAGAGGCCAAGATGGCTTTGTTCACATTCCTGGGGCCTTAATGGCTGGGAGACTGGACTCAGCTAGGACCACTGCTCAAAGTGGCCACACCAGCACGTTGTTCTAGGAATCATTGGAGTTTCTACGTGGTGACTCAGAAAGTGTTTCAAGAGACCCAGATAGATGCTTCAATTAAAAACTCCAGACATTGACTTCCACTGTATGTTATTAGCCAATCAAGTCACTGAAGCCAGAGCAGATTCAAGGGAAGGGGATTAGACCGCACCTCTCAGTGGGAATAACATTAAAGAATTTGCCGGCATCTTGAAGCCATCCCAGTGGGCAGGGTGTCCAGGAAGTGATGTTTCATAATGATAGCCCTGGCTGTCGTGTCCAGCAAAGATGAAGAAGGATGGAGTTCAGCTAGGGAATCAATTCAGAGCTTACTAGAAAGAGAAGTGCAAAAACTCAAGGTTTAAATGATGGTGGTATCACTTGGAAGGGAAAAGAAGGCCCGAATTTGAGAGATTTTAGAAAGCTATGGAGAATGAGAGTAAGAACATGGACTCTGGGGCCACACCATCTAGTTCTGAATTCCTGTTCTACCACACACCAACTGTCAGAAGTTCAGAAACTTATTTGTCTTCTCTGGGCCTCCGTCTCCTCATCTGTAAAACATGGGTAATAACTGTACTTAATTCACAGGGTTGTTGAGAGGCCTACATGAGTTAATATGTTCAAAAAAGCCTAGAACAATTTCCAGATCCACTAATAATACAGTAGAAATGAGCTATAAAAGAAAACAAAGTATAAATAAAACTTGATAGAGTCAAATTTTATCTAAAACCCTAGTGCCCTGCAAGGAGAAATAACAATTCCCTCTATACGTCTGCAGTCTGCTTGTCAGTGCTGTGAAGGAGGTGTTTTGCACCTCCCCCTCTGCAGCTGTGCAATACTTGAAGCGCAGTGCATACCCCAAAAGCACACTGACACGGTCACTTGTTAGGCTTATTGAAGTCAACTCAAGTGAAAGAGGAGGGAGCGATTTAAAAAAGAGAGAAGAGATGTTTGAAGTACAGAGGAATTAGGATGCTCTGCAAAACAGCCCAAGTCTTCATTAAAATGGGAATCACTCCCCAGCCTGGTGTCCTGAATTTCCTTGTTCTTTATTCTTTCAGTAACTGTTGATTTTTGTGTCCACTCTCTTCCAGACCCTGTGCAAGGGTCTCAGGAGACAGTGTGAATAAGACACCATGCCTGCATTTAATCCATAAATGAGTAAGTGCAACTCAGTGTCACAAGAGTTGGATCTGGGAAGACGAGGAGACCCTCCAGGCATATGGCAGGGGTGGAGATTCCAGGATGATGAGCAACCGTGGAGGCATGTAGGGGTTGGAATTTAGGGTAATGTCAGCTTGACTAGAACGTGGGATACAGTGGTCTTGGTAAGAGCAAAAACGAAAGGGGCAGCATTCAGACCCATGATATGTCTGTCGGTGGCTAGGCAGTGGGCCTAGGGAATTGTGGGGTTTTCATCTGGGTCTACCAGATACCCTTTCACAGAAATAGCCCAGAATGGCACCATCATGCTACCTGTCTATCTCCTCATGGGAGCAGAGGAATAGAATCAGTGCAGGAGACAGGCAATCATCATGGCCCACTGCATTGTCCTGCCTTCCTGCCTCTGCAGGTGCCAGAACTGATGAACCCCAACACTGAGTCTTAGCAGGCTTCCCAGAAGGTGGTATGGAGTTCATATGTGGCACCTCACCCCAAAACGCTCCCAGAAGGAAAAATATGTCTTTATCTTTTTCAACTCAAAATTGCAGAGGCAAGAGTTTGGTTCCAATGAGCATGAAAATTTAGGTGTGGCACCCTCAGAAGGACGGTCCCCACCAACGACCTTCCAAAAGCTCAGCAAACCACCCCACTCAGCCCTAGTCCCAACACCAACAGCACCACATACTAACCCCAACCCTACATGACCCTCATCCTCTGCCAACACCATAACCATCTGATTCCCAGCCCAGGCGTGACCAACCCAATGCTAACACTAAAAAAAATAACAGAACTCAAACACCAGCTTCGGCTCCGATCCATCTGTAACTGCTCTCAGCCTTAACTTTAGCTACAGTTCCAACTTCACCCTAGGTCAAAGGAAAGACGGAAAGGAATGATCTTTGGGGAGAAAAATCCCCACTGTCGCACAGTCTGGTGGCCTTGACCAACAGCTGTCTGCAATTTGTAGCTTGAAACATGCCCTGAACAATTGTCCTTTGGGTTTAAAATTTGATAGGAGACTATTGTGATTATTAAAGGATTTAAAATCAGAAACCTATTTGGAAAGAACCAGACCTTGGAAGTTTATAGCTGAGAAATAGAGGCATTTTAGTTATTTCCTCTACAAACAGCAGACAGAGATGAAACTTATCTCCCCCACCCCTGGTCTGCCAGCAGTCACCAGGAAATAGGATTAGCTTCAATTTATAAATGATGAATAATTGCCAGCTTCTAAGAAGAGAGAAGATAGAATCCAAAGGGAGAAGCTAGATTTTTAAAGAGACACCCACATGTTTCCTCTGACTTCAGTTCCAGCCTCCTCTCACCCCTGGGCGGGGCGGAGTGAGTGGGGGGCAGGCCTGTGGCCCACAGGGTGCAGGCCTGAATGTAAAGCAGGGAAAGTGGGGTTTCAGAGCATGAGGCCCAAGGTAAGCCCCAAAGTTGTGCTCTTAGAGAAAGTGAAGGTCAGCCTTCGAAATGTGACTCCAAAATGAGCTGTCAGTCAAGGGGAAACAAGACAAATAACTGAGACTGAACACAAAGCCCAAGGGCAGGATCGCAGGAGCAGTGAAGGCCAGAAGGAGAAAATGCAGGTTGGGACAGGCAGCGGGTGAGAGGTCCCAGGGTCCAAATGCCAGCACTACAAGCAGCTTTTATACCTGACAGCCCAACTTGGCATGGAAAAGCCAGATTCCTTTTTTAATACTCTTTTTTTTTTTTTTTATGATTCAAAAAAATGTAAGAAAATTTAAAAAGTATAAAAAGTTTGTAGAAACAGCAAGTAACCACAACCCTTTGACTTGAGTTATGGTCATTTAAAGAGCTAAGATGTTACTAGCACTTAATTATTTCAAGAATTTATCCTTTTACCCTCTAGGTTCAGTTACTAACGTCTAGAAGAAAAAAAAATCTCTCCTGCTCCCTTTCTTTGTCTAAGAGGACGAAACCTGAAAAGCACCCAAGGCCACAGCTAACGCTGACAGACCAGATTCTATTTCCTGCACGGCTGGGGGAGGCAGCTGTCCGTTCCGAACACGTGCATTAATCATTTCCCACGTGCCCCCTCTGTGACAGGCACTGCGTCACAGCACAGCAGATATCACCGCTTCTCAGGGCACGTCCACCTTGTGCAAAGGCTGCCCTGGATGCCCCAGACCAATCCCACAACATGTCATGGACACACACTCGTGCGCACACATTCACATGCCCCTACACCACAGCATCATACACACACTTACACACACACATGCATTCAGTCACACAATCCTTCCCTCTGATGCGCCCACTGGCACACTCCTACACTCCCATCACACCAATACACACTTACACACTCGCAGACTACACACAAGCACACACTCAGACACACTCTCACACGCACAGTCACTGATACACACACCTCCTAGTGCTCCTTCCTTAGTACTCCCCTAGCCCCTGGTGTAAAGTCAGCTGTGGCGTTTACCACACATCATGTGATTATCTATATCATGTCTCCCTCATCTCTGCCTCAGCCTGGAAAATTCCTAAGCTCATTTCTGAAAGGCCATCTTCCTGCACAGTGCCTGGCACATAGTAAGTGCTCAATAAAGTTTGCTATATAAACTTTGAATGGCATGACTAAGGACTTTGGGCCAAGGAGCAAGACAACCTCTCTCTGACCTCTCCCCCACTCTCCTTCGCTGAACTTGGAATTGGAAGAAAAAAAACAACCTAAAAGAACTCCTCAGTAAAGTGCCAGGCTCTATGGCACAGTTGCCCCAGCTCAGCTCTAGACGTGTTCCCCTCCACCCCCGAGTACACACAGACAGTGCCCGATGACACGTCCCTGCTAACACGCACGCGTGCGTGAAACCCATGACTATAAGAAGAGGCGTAAGAAGCAATGTCAGTTCTGATCATGGTCTCAAGGCTCCCCCTGCCCAATCCTACTGTCTCCCCTTTTTCTTTCACAATATTACTCCCTACTAAACCTTTTGCACACTTAATTCCAAAAGGAGAAGTGAGGGAGTGAACAGGAGGAGGAAGAAGTGGCAGAACGGCTGCAGCTCCCAAGTGTGTGACCATAGGCCTAGGTCCGACTCTTAGCTTCGAGGAGCCAGAAATTGGATTCCTTGGCCCTGCAAAGACTGAGCAGGAGCCAGGAAACTGAGATGTACCCACCCCCTACCCCACCCCCAGTTTCACACAAGATGGTAGATACAACTGAGTGGCTGATAAACCTCAGAAGAGAAAGATTTTATGAGATTTGACTTGAGACTTGAAGAGACTTGAGGGGATGGGACTTGATGGGACAGGACTGGACACGATGAGGCTGGACAAGACGAGGCAGCTCGGGATGAATCCTGGAGCACTCACTCCAATATGTGGTAGAGCAGACAACAAAGGAGCTTCAAAAGAAGCAGACCGATTGATCACTGGAACTGCCAAAGTCCCACACAGCCACCCTTCTCTTGCTAGGCCGGCCCAGGCCACACCCAGGGCCCAGACTAAATGCCAGCATAACTACAGGGCCTCTCGTCCCTTCCCCTGTCACAATGGCCACACCATACACTGGCAGAAAGACAGTCCATCCTCACTCAAACACAGTCTGCAGAGCTAAGGCAGCTCCAGGGCCAGTGGTACCCTCAGCTTGACTGGGGGATCAGAACCAGGGAGAAGGCTGACAGGGGGTTGGGCTGGGGCTGTGTGACTTCCGTGGTTCGAGTCACAGCTCAGCTCCTGCCCCTAACAAGAGCCTCAGATTCGGGGAGGGAGAGAGGTTTTGGGGTGGCGGTGGAGGCATTCCTGGTCGGGTTCAGCCATCATCACCTGTCCCAGACACCCCCCACTACACAAGCACAGCCCTGGAGAACTGGCTCCAGAGTCCAATGCCTGGGGCTCATGGAAGTGGGCAACCAGGGCCTGGCTGCCTCCCCCACCCCACCCCAATACACAAATACTGAGTCCCCCCTTTTCCTTCTGCAAAGCCAGCAGCAGCCAAGACCTTCTACTCTTCAGGGCTGCCCACAGCCCGCTCCCCACCGAGGGCCTCACCACCAGGCTGCCCACAGCCCGCTCTCCACCGAGGGCCTCACCACCAGGCTGCCCACAGCCTGCTCTCCACTGAGGGCCTCACCACCAGGCTGCCCACAGCCTGCTCTCCACCACCAAGGGCCTCATTAGCATTTTTAAGTTCCTATTCCCACACACATCCTGCCCTGGGATTGTCCTCTTCCTTGAGGAGGCATTGGCACCTTCCACACGCCTTTTATCACCCTAGCCCGGCAGGCCTGGGGCCAGCCTTCAATCCACAAGTGCCTGGGGAAGAGCCCTGAGCCTGGTCACACCTCCCAGGCAAGTTTCCCAGTCCCTCTCCTTCTGTCGCAGCACGCAAGTCCTGAAGTCCTCAACCCCATGCTACCTTCTCTCCCTCCCCAACAAGAGGTGTTCCCATAATCAGTAGGCATCAGTCAGCTCTAATCAACCCCCTGTTTTGACTATTTTAGCAGCAATAAAAGGGCCATAAAGAGAAAGTCAGTGGGCCCTCCAGGAGCATGGATCTCCTTCACTGTGATATAATGAAAAACACCAAGTGCTTCCTTAGAGCCCTAAGTGACAGCCCTGGCAGTGGAGTGATTGGAGGAAGCCTAATTATGCTATAAATTAAAGGGCTTTTTTTTTGGACCCAACATTATGACCTTTAATAAGATTGTTTTTACAACCGGCTGTCAATAAATCATGCAGGAGCACCAGTGAGAAGCATTCTCCGAGAACTTCTGTGAATTTCATTAGCTGCAGTTTATTTGGTTTTGGCGAGCTATGATGTTTTTTAAATCTCAAATTAAAGGCTCTGAACCATAAAAGCTAATTCAGAAAAGTTCCTGTTTCAGCCTCTGAAAACAAGCTTCCCTAATTGCAGAAATTAGCTGAGATGTGGCCAGGCCAGGAGGTCATTAACTGAGAAGCGGTGACAAGTGGCTAGGACTTCACCAGGCCTGGCAGCCACGAGCCCCCTAGAAGCTGAAGGTGACAGTCCCAGGGGCCTACAGTGGCCAGCCCTGGGAGGTCCTTGGCCTGAGGATGGCTCATTTCACCACGTGGGGCCAGAAGGGGCTGCCCTCCCGTAGCAGGCAGGGTCCTCAGACCACTAGACTGCAAATCCCATGAAGTTGTCTAACCCACTGGTCAGAACTTCTCCCCACCCAGCTTCCTCAGAGTTCAGTTCTTGTCCTCCTTGCAACACCAACACTGACTGTATTGGTGTTATAATCTTCCTGAAATACAAATGAGGAGGTACATGAAGAATAAGATTTTGTAAAAGTGGCATATTCAGAGGCATCACTATGGCAAAGGAGTTCATGGAGGCAGAAGAGACATGGCCTGCCTCTTAAGAAACCACGTGGACTTGGTATATGCCATAAGCAGCTAGCACACCGGTGCAGACAGATATCAGGAGGCCTGGGTTTGAATTCCAGCCCTGCTCTTAAATATGGTAGAGTAGAGGGTACAGTTAAGATTGTGAAGACGGACAGACCTTGTTCAAATACTGGCTTCGACACTTGCTAACTGAGTGACCAAGTTACTTCATCTCTCCAGGTCTCCGTTTCCTCATCTGTAAAATGGGGCTATTACTTGAATTTCCCCCAGAAGGTTGTGAAGATGAGGGAGCAGAGGCAGGTAAATCATTTAGCACGGAGTTGGTGTCTATAAGCTCTCGACCCACACCAGCCGGTGACAGTGGTAGTACGAGGAGTAGCTGTATTTCCCTCACCGGGCCTCAACTTCATCATTGAAAAAACAGGGTGGGACTAAAAGATTTTTAAGGCCACTGTGTAGAACTGACTCAGAGAGACGTCAAGTCTCTGCTTACATCCTGTGACAGCTTCCCACTGCGCACAGGATTAAGTCTGTGCACTTGGAAAGAGCCTGCATGACTGGGGCCCTGAGTGTCCCCCGCCCGGGCCATCTCCTGCCAGTGGCTGTCCCACCACCACTCCACAGAACTTCCACTGCCAACAGCCTCCGCCTGTGGGCACAGGCACATAGTCTTCCCTCTGCCCGGAATGCCCCCATGGCCTCTTCCCCTGGTTAAGTCCTAGTCCTTCCTCCAGGCACCCAAAGTCACTTCCCCGGAAGCTCTCGTGTCCCGCATCGCTACTCTTGCACACCCACAGGTGCCTCTGTAACACCTGGGACTTCCGCTGTCAGAGACCTCACCGTCCCACGCTGATGGCTTCGTCCAGCGTGCTGCTCCCACCAACGCACGCAGCAAAGACCACATCTCTTTTGGTCTCCTTGGATTCCCAAAGCTTAAAGCCATTCTTGGTGTATGGTATGTGCTTAAAATACTTGTCAAAGGAACATTAAACATAGCCTTCAGAGACGGAACACCTAGAATAATTACATGCAGAAATAGAACAAATTATCTTGTAAATAGATATTTAATTTGGAACCGTATTTTAATGAAGTGATTATATCAGGAGACTGTCAGAAGGTAGAACAGTTAATACACCTTACCATGGTCTCACCATTTGACCTTCATCTCCCTTTCCTCAGAGAATGAGGAAGGAAGAGGGAATGAAGACAGGACTAAAGAGGGTGAGGCTGGATCAGAAAAGATTACCTTTGAGGACCCAGAGAAACGGAGGCTAGGACCCCGGAGGGTCCCATTCTCCACGCCCCCAACTCCTTCCCTCCACACTCCCTCACCTGCCCAACTTGCACAGCTCTCCTAGGGCAGGAACATCCGTGCTTCTAAAATTTCCCAATGAAAACCATGCATGAAGTCGTGCGTGGGAAATGAAATGCCAGCACATGGGCGTCAGTGACTGTGAAGAAATCATGGCATCTACACTCACCTGGCCTTCCTTTGGTTTGCCTCATTAATCAGCTCCCCAGGTCATCGGGGTGTCTCGCCTCAGGCTCACAGGTCTGGTTTTTGTATAATACACATTTCCCCCAGTTTTTATTTCATCTGCTTTTTTCAAGCAGCCTTTCCATTATTTCTGAACATTTGAGTTAAAAAAAAATGTAAATTACAGACGCCTGTGGATTGACGTCATGTGGAAGGCAGGCGGCTGTTTGCCCTCCCTCCAAACAGGGCACGTAGTTTGCAAAACTAACACACCCCTTAAACCTCACGAAGCTCATTTCAACCTTTTTAAATGGCTGTTTTCAGAAGGGAAAGGGGGAAAGAAGTAGCAGAGAAACGGGCTTTGGGCAATGTCTTGGCAGGAGGGGGAATGGGCCCGGCCTGTGCAGAATGAGCCTGTCTGCTCCCGCAGGACCAAGGTCACAGCCCCCGGAGAGCCTGGGAGGGGAAGGTCCACAGTGACGCGACGTGCCTCGGAAGTGCTGGTAGGGAGGAGGGACAGCCCAGATTGCGGAGGTGGGAATTTCCTGGTATGGGAGGACTCTGGAGACGGTGAGCAGAGGGGTCAGGAGGGAAACAGGAGGGATCGATTCTGACACCTAGGCTGGGACGGTGTGGGGGAGGGCACTGGCAGGAGCAGAGGGTCAGGAATCGGCCCGGAAGCACAGTCACCATGGTCTGTCTGCTCCGGAAACAGGAAGTGAATGTGGAGGAGCGCGTGGAGGGGGAATTATGGATGGTGGGGAGGCCTGTGCAACAGCACTGTGAGGAGCTCTAGGGAGATGATGAAAGCCACACATAGAGAGAGGCCTGACCTCTAACAAGTGCAAGACTCTCCTGTTTCTGAACACCCACAGAGCAGGGTCCCACTCAGTGATCCTCCGAGATAGAGACTCAAGGGTCACGTTCCTCTTTCCAGAGGGCTCCAGCTGACTGTCCATTCTGACATTGGGTCCTGTTCTGCCTACTTCCCTGAACAAAATACCTGGCAGACTCAAAGAAGGCATCTAGGAATATTTACAGAATGAATAAATGAACTAATACATGAATGGATGGATGAAATCAGTATCTTCTAAGCAACTGTCTTCCTTCTGGGAGAAAGTATGGGTGCCTCTTCTCCATCAACACCAAAATTACACCCCTCAAAACAAGACTGCCATGGACAGTTGCACAGGTAGGAGGATTCCAAAAAAAAATTCTTTCTTCCAAAGTGGCCTATCACTCAGAAAGCAAAATATTCTAATAACCGTTGAGAAGTTTCTTTCTTGCTCTCGCTCTCTCTTACGTTAAACAGGTTGGGATTTGAAACTCGGAGAAGACAGAAGGGACAGCAAAGTCAATTTGGAAGTGCCTCAGCAAGAGGCCGGCCTGAGACACCTTGTGTTTTCCACTGCTGATTCTTGCTATTTAGAAGCCTCAGGAGGGAGACAGCCCACCCAACGGAGGGATGGAGCCAGCTCTTCCAATTTCTGAGGTTGAAACAGGTCTTTGGAGTTTCTCAGTCTGCCTCCCAGACTCCAGAGAGATTGCTAGCAAGCCAGGGCTTCCTGCTCTGTGGGATTTGAAAATCATTTCTGGTTTGAAAATAACTTTTCCAGTGCCTTCACCTCCCAATCCATCAAGGACACTTTGAAATGTATTCTATTCAGTTTAGCCCTTCGCTACCACACCCACATCAAAGGACACTGCTAGAGGACCCAGGGGCAAGGCCTCTGCACCCCAGATCCCTGGGGTTCCTGCTTCCTTCTAGGCAGTCGTGATGGAGTGGACGGGGTGGATGAAGACAGAGATCACACGAGCAGAAAGAGAACCTGTGAATCCAGCAGTGTCTCTGCCTCAGCTGAAGCCAGGGAGATGTGGCTGCGTTGCCAATCAAAAGACAAACGTCAGTGTCCCCTGCAATTTGAGGTGGCTGGAGAAAAGCACGTGCTTGATTTGCTCTGGTTTATAATTTAGGGAGTAAAGAGTAAGGCCTCATCGAGCTAAGAATCCTGAGCTAACACTCTTCAAGCTAAAAGTAAAGTCACTTAAAAAAAAATACAACTGCTTATCAACTTTATTCGCCTCCTGTTTAGATGTGAAAAATGCTCCAGAGGGAAGTTTCCTGAGCAACAGCCAGGATTTCCCAGGTATACCCCACACACAGGGCTCACTCTGGGTTTGTTCTAGGAGAAGTGAAACCCAGAAGACCCACCCAAGCAAGACTCTTGGGCAAAAAGGAGTCTAAGCCAGATTTAAAGCTCCACTTCAGGGCTTTTTCGCTGCTGGGGTGGGTTGGAGAATTGTGAATGGGCCAGAGAATAGCACATCTGGGATGTGATTCTGTCCCTTCTTGGCTGGTATAACTCAACAGGTACGTCAGACCTTTTTCTTTTAATAGCCAAGATTTATCTGGCTTCTGTTTATTTTTCAGTCCTGAGCGAATATGATTGTTAAGCTCTATACGTTGACATTTGTGTAAATTAAAAGCCATATTCCATTACTGGGCAGATCTTCTGTTTGCCTTCATGGTAAAAATGGTAAAAGTAAGCACTGCAATCCAAGACACTGATTACCTAGCTCAACCTGAAGACACTAAAAGAGAAGGATCTTGTGATTTTCTTTACTAAAGCTATATCCCCTTTGTGCCTTTATAAAATCTGGTTCTGGAAAAGTCGGCGCCAAGATGCTCTAACTGAAAGTAGACTTTTGGATTAATTTAGTCAGTCATGTTCTGACCGTGGCAACAAGAGGCTATTATAGGCCTTTTTTGCAGCAAGCAAATTGCTTTGTAAAATTGATATAGCCATATTAACTCCTAAAGGGATTTGAAAGGAGAGTGAGTGGAGCCTTCTGGAGACAGTGAATCTCTTGCTTTTCTGGTCAGGGACTGACATCAGTTTTGACCATGAGAAAATGTCTTTTTCATGGAAGTCCACACTTGGCATTTGCTCTTAAGTTAAAACCAAGAGCAATGTAATAAACATTTGGTAACAACCCCCCACATACTTAGATTTATTGGCTAGTTAAATCTTTAACAGTTAAAGTTAAAAACCTTTTATTTCAATGGCCTGGGGATTTGCACAGCTGGAAGGTCGCATTTTATAATAATATATTCAAATTGGGCTGGAAAAGCCAAAGTGACCAGGACACTGACTTTCTTTCTCGGATACTCCCAAGCTGGCAGTGAGCAGACAATGGGCACAGCCCTGCCCCAGGCCCTCCCTCCTAACCCCAAGCCAAGCCCAGAGGGAAAAGCCAACAGGAGAAGGACGCATGCTGCCCACCTACTTCCATTCACCTGCTCTTGTCTTCCAGCCAAGCAGTCAAGAAACCAAGGAGCATCTACGCTCTGGTTCTGCCACCCAAGTGACCTATCTTGGCTGGGTCACTCGTTGCCAACTTCACCCTTCTGGAAGTCCCCCCAGTTCAGTGGCCTGGATTGGAGAGGCGACATGAAAGAGCACTGGCAAAGAGGCTGGGGTAACTGAGTTTATGGGGGGTGGGCAGGCAGCGATAACGTGATGAAGGGAGATGGGGAATGGCAGACTATCAAAGCATAACAGAAGTACAGAATTTAAGGTAAGAGGTCAGAGTGATGAAAGTGACAGGGGCTCATGACATCTAACCAACTGCTTACTCTGTGCCAGGTAATTTCAAATAGCTCTATGTGAGTTAATTCTCCAATGGAGTACTATTTTACTCTTCCTCTACAGATAAGGAAACTGAGATGTATAGCGATTAAGCAACTTGCCAAGGTCCTATATTAATAGCTAAAAAGAGATGAAGTCAGGATTTAAACCCAGACAGTCTGACTCAAGAGCCTACAGTCCTAACGGGGCCTTCAAACAGTTGGGTATGGGAATACCCAACGTCTTAGAAATTAAGGGTGTTGGAGTCACTGGGAAAGCAAAACCTATGAGGACATCTCCATCACTTTCAAGAAACATGAGAATGAGGAAATTCTCATCCTCAGGCACACCCCACAAATGCACAATGCCACTTCATCCCAGCAGATCTCATGCACCTTAATGTGCAGGATCACATTCTGATAAAGATATGTTGTACATTTATCTCCACAGGCACAAGCTTCAGAAACACACACACATCACGGCACCAATGCTTTCACACAGATGCACCAACATTCACACTCACACCTTCTGGCACCACACAAGTACATGAGTGCATGCATACACAAACACACATGCTTGTGCACACCAGGGGGTACACAAATACAGTTATCTCTCACTGAGTCCTTGGGACTCAGCCTTGCCGTGGTTTCTCAATGGTTGACTGACTTCTGTCTATCTTCCTGACAATTATGCACTTCGCCAAGGCTGGATCCTGAAGGATGAAGGATAAAGCGTATGGCTCACACTGCCAGGAATATAAGATGATCCAAAGGCCCCAGGGCAAAGCAGTGATACAATGGATCATCCACCCACCACTTCCAATCCCCCATCCTAAGAGTCCTGAGGTCTCACCTTGAGAAAGGTCAACCAGCCTTTGCTAGTGACTTCTGCCAGGTCAAGATTAAAGCTCAAACCTGGGTCTTTGGTCACCGATAGCTATCTCCAGCATCCAGGATTAAGGCCGCAGGTACAGGAGTTTGGGTCATTCTCATTACAAAAACTTGATTGCTGGGTCTCAGGGAGAGAAGGCTCTTGATGGAAAATGCCAGGCTCCTAGTGAATTTTCTAGTTCTGAAACGCTAATATTTCTCATATGGAGGCTCACAGATTTTCACAGGGTTTTCAATTTCAAGGCCATTTTGGCTTTTTTATGGGGTTTGATGTTCTCTGCACAAACATAGGTTTAATAATTGACCGGGTGCCAGGCTGCGCACTCTGGCACTTACAGGCCTGTCATGCAGGACAGCAAGGCCACTCAGCTCATATGGCCCGAAAAGCCACGACAGTCTGCTCCCTGGCACAGAGACCTTGCCAATTACAGGAAGTTGGGAAATAAAAGAAATGTTTCAAATAAAAAGATGTCAATTTAACAACCAGGGACCTGGAAACAGATGTTCCTCTCAGAGCCCGAGAGCCGCCCACTCGCCCGCCCATCCGTCCTCCGGGTTTTCAAAGTCACTTCTTGTCAGGTGCCCTGGTTAAGAGGCAGAATTAATGAGCTGTGCTCCATTTTACGGCTGCCGTCTGATGTGGGAGCCGTGTGCGCGGAGCGCTCCGCGGACTGGCCAGCCTGGCCCCCAGCCCTTCCTGCAGCAGCTCAGCCTGGATCAAAGAGGAGAGCAGCTCAGCTTTTATAGCAAAATGATTAAAACCACGTGGGGCTTGTTTCCTCACACGTGACCTCTCTACAAAGTGCAGAGCGGGGAGCAGAGGAAAGGTGAACGCAGGGGTCTCCAGGCTCAGGGAAGAGTAGGACCCCAGATGCACACGCCGTAGAAAATAAGCACCGACGTGCATGTGCGCATGCGTGAGCGCACATACAACTAAAGCTTTTCCCTGAAACTTGAAACCTAGCTCAGAAGGAGCAGCTGGAGAGTCTAATTAACCAGGTTATCTAGGACCACTTAGCACCACAGGTAGCTAGCTAGATAGATAGATGGTAGAGATAGATGATAGATGATAGATAGATACATAGATAGATCAATAGATAGCCAGTTATTCCATTACTCCTAGTCCTAGAAAAGTACTGTTGCATTGTATTGACAAGTTAAGTCCCAAATGTCCCTGTTGCATCTGGACAAATAATTTCTCATCCATGTGTAGTCTTTGGCAACTCCACCACACCTGAAAAATCACAGCGCCTGGGTAGTAGATGACCTCACTCCTGATCACCCTGGTGATTCCCCTCCCCTGATATTCAAGTGTAATCTCTGGATTCAGTGACTTGTTTCTAGAGAAAAGAATGAAATGGAAGTACTGAGATGTCACTTCCAAAATTATGTTATGAAAAGATGGGGCTTCGTTTTCAGATACACCCTCACTTTCATATTGTGAGTTGAACTCCAAGAGGCCCAGGTGGAAAGAGACCTCCTAGCAGCCTGTGAGGAACTGAGCCATACCAACATCGCAAGAGTGAGTTCAGGAGCAGACCCACCCCCATTCAAGCCCTGAGATACCTGCAGCCCCAGCCTACTACACCTTGATTGCCGCGGTCTGAGAGACCTAAGCTGTACCCAAATTCTTGACTCACAAAAACTATGAGATAATAAATGTTTATTAAGTTGCTAATTGGGGGGTAATTTGTGAGATAGCCATAGATAACAAATACATTTACATACCTGAAAATCCCAGCACCCTCAACCTTTTCTTTTTCCAAGATATCCCTTGTGCGCCCAGGTATAATTTACACCAATCTTTAAGTGGGGTTCCTACCATCAGCCCACTGCTACCTTTACCTCTCTGAGCTCATCTTATCTGCACAGGCCTCTTTGCTGTGCCTTGAACACCCCAGGTATGCACCCACCTCAGAGCCTTTGCACTTCCCCATGGCTCGTGCTCCTTCCTCCTTCAAGTCTTTACTTGAACACCACCTTCTCAGCAAGGCTTTTCCCAACCACTCTACCTAAAAGGGAAATCCCTTCCACTCCACCCCTGGTGCTCCCTATTTCCCTTTCCTGCTTAGTTTTTGCCATAGCCTTTATCATCATCTAGCTCACTACATATCTTGTTAATTTTGTTTTTTTGTTTGACCCTTTCGCCCAGAATGAAGGACAGTAATTTGGAGATTTTTGTCTGTTTTGTTCACTGCTCCAGTCCCAATGTCTAGCCTGGCATTCAACAAGTATTCACTGAATAAATTAACAAATAGAGATATACATCTCTCATTTTCTAAACACCTACTGTTATATACTAAATATAGATTGTGATTAATCCTCATAACATTGTAATTAAATCTCATAACAAGTCTACAACATTGACATTGTTTCTTGTTTTACAGAATTTAAAACCTGAGACAGGGAATGCTGTTATTCAAAGCCCCAAAGCTAACACGAAGCTAAGACTACTATATTCTTTTTGTTATTATTAAAGTTATTAGCGTAACACTGGTTAATAACATTATATAATTTTCTGGTACAATATTATCATTCAACATCTGTGACCTACATTCTTTCTCTATACTTTTTCCATTGCATTGGGTAACTCTTTACAGTTAACGAAGTGCTTTCCAAAGCAATGATCTCATCTAACCTTAACAATCACCCTGTGAAAGAGGAGTTGTAATTATTATCTTCATTTTGACCAAGATGGAAATCAAAGCTCAGAGAAGTGAAGGCATTTGCCTTGGTTGACACAGCTGGTATAGCAGCAGAGCCAGAATTTCTTGGGTTCACTCAGAAAACATTGAGCAACTCCCAGGTACCAGACACCATGAGTAATAGGATGTGGGCCCCACTCCAATCCTCGGTTCCCCACTCTTGCAGTCCTGTGGGGCTTCTTGTTGGCCACGACTATGTACTGAGTGTTCACTCAGGTTAAATGTGGATCTTGTAAATGTAACCTTGTGCTGGTCGGACATGGCCTGAGAGGGGCTGCTCTGAAAGGAAATGACAAGTGAGGGTTGACATCTTTGGGAAGGAACCCAGAAAAGATTGTGGAGAAGGGGATTTTCAAAGATGGAGCCAGAAAATGCATTAAGCAAGAGAAGGTTAAGGTATCAGAGCTTTTAAAATCCCCTTTCATCCGCATTCCTCACTCCCATCCCCCCACAGGAAGCCGTCTTAATCTGTGCTGGATGTGTAAGTATCCTTTGGTTCTTTGTGCTTTTACAAAGTGCTTATCTTCCTTTTATGCATACATTATTTTTAATTTATGCAAATGGAATTATGTTGTATATCTCCTTCTGTTTTTTACTTTTCCACTCAGCACTATGAGGTCAGACAATTAATTTTGCAAACTCATCCTAGAAAAAGTGCTACATACCTCATTGCTGAGTATCACTACGGTCACCTTCGAAGTACTCCCCTTGAGAAGGTATGCACTAATGCCAGTGTCTAGTCCACCCTTCAAAGTCATTTTGGAACTCTTTTTCTGGAATGACCATCAGAGCTGTCCTCATACCCAAAATCTGGTAATTAAGTTTGCAAACTTACCACCATGCGCTTACGTGGGCAGCACTGTACAAACAACTTGTTAAGGTGTCTCCGTTGTTTGCACAGTGCTGCCAACACAAGCACACAGTGGCAAGTTTGCAAACTTAATTGTCAAATTTTGGGCACAATGTATGCACAAGTAGAATATGCACATTCTTATACCCTCATATTCCTGCCAGCACTTGGTACTATCCAGTTTCTAATTTCTGCCAGTCCAATAGTTGAAAGTGGTATCTTGTTATTTCTTTAATTTGCATCTCTCTGATTATTAATGAGTTGCATCAACTCTCATATGCTTGTTGGCTTTAGGGTCTCTTGAGTGAGCTAACCACACTTGAAGAAGAAGAGGGAAGATTAGTCCACTCAGTTGCCCGGATTCCTGGAAAAGGGTGAAGGGTTGGACATTTTCCAGGCATAGGAATTAGGGATGCTCAAATAAAACTTCCAAATGGATAAAGCTTTAAGGTGAACAGTTTGGGTCCAAACTATGGGGTTTTCCTTGAAAATAAATTTTTCATTTCTCCAAAAACATAAGACAGAATATGGAAAACAGGTAGCTCAAAAGAGGGAAATGGAGTTAGCTAGGAAGATAGAAGCTGGGTTCAACCTATCAAAATGTATCTCTTAGAAACTTAAATAAAGGGGATTCTATTTAAAATAGAATTTCTGTTCTTCAAAAGACATAATTGAGACACTAGAGTAGCAATCCAAGTGTGGGAAAAGATATTTACAGAATGTATATGGCAAAGAACTCAGATCCAGAATATATAAAGGATTTCTGCAAATCAATAAGAAAAAGACTACACGATAGAAATATGGGCAAATTACTTACACAAGCATTTCACAAATGACCAGTAACTATGTGAAAATGTGCTCAATTACCTCAGGAATTAGAAAAACAAATTGAAACATCAGAGAGATACCACTATAACTTCCACAAGAATGGCTACAATGAAAAAAGACAGATAATTCCACATGTTGGGTGGAATATAATTTGGCACGACCTCTTTGGAAAACTATTGAGCAATCTTCTAAAGCTGCCCTTGGGTAAGCATATCCTTTGACCCAACAATTCCTTCCTAGGTATACAAGCATATCCAACAGAAATGCATTCACCAAAACACATGTAAAAAGTGTTCATAGCATCACTACTCATAATGTACGACA
Organism: Lyroderma lyra; assembly: GCA_004026885.1. Taxonomy (NCBI): domain Eukaryota; kingdom Metazoa; phylum Chordata; class Mammalia; order Chiroptera; family Megadermatidae; genus Lyroderma; species Lyroderma lyra. The sequence goes on from PVJL010000433.1 coordinate 295,417, forward strand.
ACTGGAAACCACCCAAAGGCCCATAAACAATCGAACTGATAAATAATAGTATATTCATAATGAAATACTGCACAGCAACGAAAATGAAACTGCTACTTTAGATACATTTGTATAAAGTACAAACAAACAAACAAAAAAAACCAGCGGGAACTAATCTACAGTGAAGTCAAGACAGTGATAAGCCTTGACGAGGTATCAGCTGGGAAGGGTGTGGGGAAATAATCTGTTTCTTGATCAGGGTGCTGGTTACATGGATGTGTTCATGCTGATAAATTCCATCAAGCTATATTCTTATGACCTGTATTATTTTCTGTATATATATGCTATACTTCAATAAAAAGTTCAAAACATATTTTGTGGGCACCTACTGCCTCACCCCGGTCCCATACTGACAAATCAGAGGTAGGAGACAGCCCAGGGAAGGGAGAACAGTGTGTGGAGTCATCACACACATACACGAGCAGATGTCCCGTCTTCCTTGCTTTGTGAGCAGAGTACAAGTGAGTGTACACAGCCAGTGCAGGCCTCATGAGAGCTCAGAGGAGAACAAGATAGGGGTGTCTTAAATGTGGGTGGGGCTTTATTAAAAACTAAGCACTTTTATGTATTTTATCCTGCACTTTGCAGCTGAATCAACTGAAATCCCTAAAGGTGGTATGACTTGCCTGAGACCACACTGCTGGTAAACCTCAGAGCTACATCTAGTCCTCGGGTCTCCTAGCTCAGGAATCTTTCTCTTAGGCAACACTGCCATTTGAGCTGGAGGAATCAGGGAAGGTTCCCTGGGGGAGGAACAAATTACATGGAATGCCGAGGGATGGAGATGGTTCACGAGGGCAGACCATGGAGAAGCCAGAGTATATGCTATGGCAAGAAAATGCCAGGACCAGGATCGTACCTCCCCTTGCAAGGAGCTGTCAGAGGTGCCCTTGCGAGACAAACAGAAAGAGTGGCCAGGACAGGACAGCGGGTGCCCCAGACCTTACTCTCGTGCCCCGTCTATAAAAGCCCTAGGAGTCTGTCCTCCCAACAGCTCTCCCTGCCCCCAGATTTATTTTGCTTTCTTTCGCTAAATCAAACTTTATCAGACAGTTTTACTGTCAGCCGTTAAACCAAAATGTGTTTGTGCAACAGTAAACACCTTGTTACTGCGGGGAAGGATTACATAAACAACAGCAGACACAGGCCTGACTCGCTGTACCCAGGAGTCCCCAGGAGCTAAGTGGCCCTCAGTGGAGATGAGAAGGGCACTTCAGGGCTACCCTGGAGCCTGGGGGTGAGAGGAACAACCCACACCCTGGCCTCAGGCATTTGTTTCCACCAAAATGGAATGGCTGGCAACAGCTCCTCCAGATAGAGGCTGCATGTCCTCTAGAGGCCTCAGAGGGGTACATGGACCCTCACCAGAGCCCTGGGGGAGGGGACAGATGCGGGGGAATGCTAGCAAGGGTTGGGATGGGTTTGGATTAGAATCTGGTGAGATAGGGCAGGCTGAGAGCTAAATAGGTGTGTGGGAAATGATGGCGACTGAAGGAGTAAAGAGAGGAGATGGTTAGGGTCAGGTTGAGGGGACAAGAGGGTGGGTCAGCGGGGCTGACTGAACCTGGATTGGCTCCTTTTGAGGAAGGTGGGGGCGTGGAGGTTTCTAACAGCCTGGGATGAGTGGCAGATAGAGACACTGGGGCGTCTGACCAGAGGCAGGGACCAGCAGACAGTAAGCCAGCTAGGCTGCCCCTGTCACTGGGTCCGCCCCAGGTCTCCAGGTCTCAAGGCCTCCTCTCAAGGTGCGCTTCTCCCTCTCATCCACACTCAAGACCCTTTCCTCAGAGAGCCATGTGATAGAAACTGTCTAGGGGAACTTGAAAGACAGGAACTAAGGGAACCCCAGGCACGAGGGTGGGCTGATAAATTTTGCCTCCGCTGTAATATTTTTGTTGTTGTTACATTAGACATATCTGGATACAACCCGTTCTGTGTAGGCACATGGTATCTCCCCTCTATCACTCTTGACCTTGCACACACAGATCCCATAAGGAATCAGCTTCCCAGCTGAGGCCCGAGTTTCCAATTTTTTCGGCTGATATGCTCCCTCCTGGCGGTACTCCATGGACGGCCTTTTGTTCTCGGGGTCCTAGTGATGGACCCAGGTTTCATCGCCTGTAACGATCTTCTCTAAGGAGTCCTCACCTTCTTTTTCAAAAATTTCAAAAAAATTGGAGGCACTTTTTCTGCTCTTAAGAATCCAATAACAGCACAGTGTTTGAACCAAATGTCTGAGTGCTCTTCTATTTCTATGTGCACTGGGTGAAAAATGGAAGCATCTGTGTATGCAAGGTCAGGAATGATGGAGGGGAGACACCACGTGACTACACAGAACCAGTGATATCCAGATATGTCTAATGTAACAAAAAAAAAAAAAAAAAATCACACTGGAGGCAGAACTTATCAGCCTGTCCTCATACCAGATGGAACACGGGGACAGCTACAGAGAAGAAGAGTAACAAATAGTTTACATTTTTGCCTCTACTGGGCACCGGGCACCATGCTAGGAGGTTCTGTGCCACAGACATTCCTTCATTTTGATTCTCACACCCACACTTTGAAATAGAAATTATTATCCCCATATACCACGCTGCCTGTTTGTATTAATGCTCTTATTCCTCCTGCAGTACTGCTACTCAGTTATTTTATTGAGCACTTACTATGCAGCAGGTACTCTGGCTATATTTTTTTCATGAAATCCTCATATTTAGTTTCTAAGGCAGTTACTTTTATTATTCTCTTTTATAAATGAGGAAATTAAGACTCTGAGAGGTTGAGTCACTTGTTTGAGGTCACACAGCTGGTAAATGGCCCAGTCCGAATTGGAGTCCAGATCTCTCTGATGTCAAAGCCTGTGCTCCTCCTCCTGTCTGAGTCTGTGCCAAAAAGAGGGTCTGGAGGAAGGGATAGCATAATTGGGGATGGAAGGGTGCACAAGAGGGGGTGCACATACAGAAGGGTTTGCCCTGGACACAGGGCATCCTGAGGCCCCTATCAAGAAAGACAGAACAGTCATCAGACATTCACCTGGCCGAAAAGAGTGGGGTGCTCCTGAGCAGGCATTGCCCTAAACTTCTTCCTCACAGACTAGGACACATCCTCCAGAGCTGTGGAAACCACTGCCCATTCCAGATTGAGTCTGTCAGGCAACAGCCTGTTTCCTAAATCCTAGCCTGAAGCATTTTAACCCCCGAGGCTCTAACTTCCTTTTGCGTCCAGGGTCCAGATTCCAAGCATCCCCTCAGTCCTGACTTTGGCCTTCAAAGCTACTCCCCAGATATTTATCTCCCCATCACCACCCACCACTTATGCCCCTATCCTCTACCACACACTGATTCCATCAGCCAGGCCACAGTCCTGGAGCCTGAGGTTACACAAGAGAGGCCCAACACCTGAGGTTAGTGTGACCTCACAGCATTAGATCACTGGGGCAGCAAGTTCCCAGATCACAGCAGTCTCTCTGCTCGGGTCCTGGGCACCTACAGGCCACTGACTTCACTAACAATCTAGTTCCTTCTGAAACCAGGGAATCCAACAAGCTTGGATCCTGGGTCTGAACCCACTTCTAGGGCCACAGATACTAGGACACCATTTAGGAGAATCACAAGGTAGGATTCAAGGAAGTAGGCCCAGAGTCCCATGTTCGGAAGGGACCGTGCTTGGTTTAAGGCCCTGTTGTCACTGTCTTGAAATTCCGTGTGTGTGTGTGTGTGTGTGTGTGTGTGTGTGTGTGCGCGCACACAAACATTTAACAAGGAGTTCTGCGTTTTTATTTTGCAGTGGGCCCTGCAACATAGATAGCTGGTTTTGTACAACAGCACTGGTATTCCTATGCTCTGAATCCTCTTCTTGGGTCTCAAGGCCAATTCCATGGGCAGGAAAATCCCCTGGCTGGACACTGCTAGCCCAGAGGACAAGGACACAGTTAGATTGTTCTGTGGATCCCTGGCATCTGGGACTCTGAGGACAGGAGGAACAGAAGAAAGAGACTGTCAATTAGAAAAGAGGGTAGAAAAGCAGAGATGGGCCTCCCAGAGCTGCAGCTAGGGGAACCAGGAAAAGTGAAATAGTTAGAGGTCCAGAAGCTCATCCCCTGGGTCCTGGAACCACAGCTGCATGGCCAGCCATGGACACAGGGTCTGAGGCAGCATACCAAGGAGGTTAGGCCCCTGGGCTCAGAGCTGATAGTCAGGGTTCAAATCCTACCCTGGCACTCGGTAGGTGTGATCTTGTTACATGCAAGCTCATTTTCCTCATTTGCAAAATAAAAATAGTGCCTACTGTGCAGAGGAAAACTTAGAGACAACATGAGAAATAATTCCTCAAATGAGTGCCATGTGTAAAACATTGTCTGAGACACATATCCCCTGGGAGGCCTCATTTAATTCTCAATGTCAAACTGTGAGGTAGAGGTGGAAATGTAGAGAGCAGACCCTGCCCAAGGTTGTAGAGCAGGAGAGAAGTAGAACTGAGGTTTGAAGCCAGTTCTGTGGGACTGTAAGCCTTCTGAGTGCCACCGCCCCGCCCTCTCAGCAGGGTGATGCTGAGCTAAGGATGTGTGTTTGGGTTTAATCACACAGATTTGTCAGTAAGAAAAGTATTCCAAGAGTAGATTACATCAAAGAGGTTCTTCCATGAGCTATCATTTAAAGTCCCTCTTTTGGGAAAAAAATTTTTTTCTAAAAGGATAAGTATAATTAGAGACCATTCATGCTGTCTCCATGGAGCCTGCCCCACCTCCCCACTATCTGCCACCCTGTCTGAGACAGAATTGAATGGAGGCTGCCATCATGTCTGGAGTGAAGGATGCTGGGATGCCTGCCAGCTCCTGGCTCTCCCAAAATCCCATTGCATTTATTGGCTTTTTTTTTTTTCTTTTCAATGCTTTAAGGGAGTATAATTTACATGGTGAAAGTGCAAAAATTATTAAGTATGTAGCTTGATGAATTTTCACAAATCAAACACAGCCACATAACCAACATCAAGAAACATTTCTAGCACCCCAGTAATCCCTTGGAATAATAATCCCACCCCATCTCCCAAGGGCTGACTTCCAACACCACTGATTAAGTTCACCTATTTTAAATTTTTTGTAAATGGAATGAAATGATATATACCTTTGTGTCTGGCCTTTTTGTTTGATATTATGTTTCTGAGTCATATATATTTTTCGATGTACACAATTGCAGGTCATCAATTCACATTGTCGTATAGCATTTCTTGTACGAATATGCCTCAATTTACCTATTCTGGCTGTTTGAGTGATTTCCAATCACTTAAAGGTTTTTATTGTCTTGTGATTTTGAATGGCTAAAGGTCAGACTCTCCAAAAGCCTCTTTGTAAAAAGTAAGGTTATGTTTCATTACTGATGGATTTTTTTAAAAGGATGGTAATGCTTTCTCTTCCGTCAAGTTAAAGCATCACAATCAATTTGTGTGATACTTTCACCTCCAGTAGGAATCCTGGAGAAATAATACCTTAAAAATTCTCTGGAAACAAAAACATGGGTGAATTCTACAGGCATGCCACTGAATCTTCTCTTAGAACCAATTCCAGTTTCAACAAAATGTTGAACTTTCATGTCAGCAAATTATTTGATGAGAGAGCATGATAACCAAAACAGTTTTGCATAAAATGTCCCTCATGCAGGGGAATGACTAGGAAGACCCTTTCAGCTGGCAACTGCTCGTCATTTTTTCCCAAAAATACGGGAGACACAAATGTGGCTTAGTAATTTCCCTTGCCATGAATTTGTCCATGAACTTCTCAGTTGCTATAAATTAAAGTGCTTATATTACTGAAAATGCCTGAGAACACATTGGCTCCAAAGTATTATTCCAGATTTTTTTTCCTAACTTTCCACTATGGGGTCTGACATTTTTAATTGCTAAAGAGATGCTGAAAGCAATGGAGGAGAGGTTGGAGGTGAAGCCAGACATGTGGGGAGGGCTCAGATTACACAGAGCTGCAAGAGTTGCTTAGAGTTCACTTACCTGTGACTATGGACCAATTTCTACATGTTTAAAAGAAAAGAAATAAAATTTTCAAATACATTTTAAACTTCTTCAAGTTAGTTTATTAGACCAAAATGCATTTTCCTCTCGTTGTTTAAATCAATATTATCTTTCAAGAGTCACGTAAATTCAGTCTTCTGAAAGCTTGCCACAAAAAGCCCTGAGCCACTCTCTCATTTTCTCTATTTAACTAAAAACCATATCCAAGATGTCACCATCGGGGGAAACTGGGGGAAAGATACCTGAGCCTCGGACATTTTTCTGCAACTCCCCATGAATCTATAATTATTTCAAGTTTTAAAATTTAAAAATAATAACTCTAAACTAGTAAATAGTCCTGTTGGCTGGAAGTTCAATTTGTTGAACCTGCTTCAGGCATCAACTGAGTGTTCAGATGGCATTTTGAAGACCCTGAAGCTGGAAGCCTTTCCTCTCCACAAGTTTATCATTCCAGAGGGCAGTATAGAAATATAGCCTCCAAAATCGACTCCAAATTACAGACATTTTGCAGCCCTTCAAGACTTCGAGTTTATACAACGTCTACTTTCCTTCCATTTGGAAACTTGTATGTCGAGGGGAGGAGCCCTTTGGAAACTTTTCTCCTCAAAAATGATTACACTGAAGGCTCCATTCTGTGTGCATTTTTGGTTCAATTTACATCTGGGAGTAGATTTTTTTTCTTTCTGTCATAACTACGTCTAAAACACAAGTATGGAGTTGTGTTAACAAATTGTTCATTTAGGCAGTCTGAGTTTGCAATTGATAGGGGGAAAAAAGCTCTAAATATTGAAAATTTGCTAAAAATTGTCATAAATAGTGTCATCTTTTTGGTTGGGGGCCGCTAACAGGGCACTGCCTAGAAATCTCTCAGAGTCCCTCAGGAGATGCCTCTATTTCAGTTTTGCAGAAAGAGAATTGTGAAGGCCACGAATGTGCTAGGCACTACCAAGAGCAGCAGTTAGATTGAGAGACCACATTCTAGTTCTGGCCCATGCCTTTCAAGACAACAATTAGATATTCTTCTACTGGTCTCTCAGCAGCAAACTCAGATTACCAAAATTCACAAAACAGTGGAGACAAGAGTTACAGTTTATAACATTAATATGGGATTGACCCCTCACTCCCTCACCATTGACCAAAATACCAAGTCCCCAACCAAAACCCCTGGCTGGGTATGCAAGTGCAAGAAAGTATTTGAAAGCTGGGGACCCCAGAGCCTGAAAGCCTAAATTTCAGATCTCTTACTATGTGAACTTGGGAAAATTAATGAACTCCTCTGTGCCTCTATTCTATAATCTATAATATCTGGATAATAATAGTAACATATGTCATTGGTTATCATGAAGATTAAATAAGATAATGCATGTAAAGGGTTTAGAAGAAAGTTCTCTAAGTGTTTAGAAAGTGCTCTCTTTTATTATTAAATCTAATTATTCACCAGAAAGCTGCTTGGTGAGCCCAGAATCAGAACAAAGAGCAATTGAGGTGATGATAGTTCCCCTTAGTTCAGGTGACATATCCCTTGCCCCACCCCACTCCTGAAACAATGGTCACTCTCTGATCACCAGGCTATTTGTGCCCTTCACACCCTATTTCCCTGCCTTGGACCAGGCTGGGGAAGCTTGACATACCTTGCTTCTCTAAGCCCTGTTCTGTGTGAGCCACCTCTTGTCTGCTACCCAATCTTTTCCTTCTGCATAAAGGGCAGAAAAATTTTTCTTTCCACAATCCTAGTAGACATAAGAGTATCTCCACCCAACCCCCATCCAGCTGGGTGTTGATTCAATTAGAACCCCTCTCTGAGTTCTGGCTGGGACACCCAAGGTCACAATTCATGTGCAGAAATCACATTACCTTCCCTATGAATCACAACCCATCATTTCATATTAGTGTCAGCAAGATTTTAATCTTTCAATAAGAGCTACACATGCATTTTACAACTGTATAGTTTCTACATTTTTTTTTCTTTTTAGCATAATTAAGTTTAGGACACATATAATTTTATTTTAGTTTCCATTACTTTATTTGCCTCTCAGAATGGAAACTATATATGTTTGCATATTTTTTTAATGTGACAGGTAAACATGCCAAGGTAGCCCACATCAAGCCCTTTGACCTCAGTTTTCTGGCTTAGCTGAAAGTCGACTCCTTCCATTGTGAGCATCATGTTTTCAGATGACTGGCTTTGGAAATCTCCTGGCCGGAGTACATAACTGTCAATTTAACATTTCCCCTCTAATTGTCGAAAAGCACCTTACGTTTTATATATCTAACACTTTAAACTCATAATCTTAGCCCACCAAACTAGGTCTTTTCCCAGCATGCTTCATTTGAATGATGGCACCGCCATCTATGCATCTGGACAAGCCCAGAACCTAGAGGTCACTCTTGACTTCTTTTCCCTTGTCCACCATATACAATCCATCTCCAAGATTTTGAACCCACCACCTTCTCTCCATCTCAAATGCCTCAACCCTCGTCAAAGCCACCTCTTTTTCTGAGCTAGATATACCCACGGCCTCCTGACTGGTCTCCCTGAGTTTCTTCCTTCGGTTCCATTCTCTTGTTGACCATTTATTGAGGAAAGAAGCACGTTATATTTTCCAGATTGCCTGACTGTGGCTTCTAACCCCGGTGTATATCAAATCACCAGGATTCCTCGCTAAAACATAGTATCTACCTGTGGAGATGCTAATTCACCAGGTTTTGAGTGGGGTTCCAGAATCTGTATATGTAATAAACACCCCAAAATGACCATGATGCAGCTAGGCTGTGAAATAGCATTTGGGGAGCATTGGCTATAGCTCACCAGGACCACATCTGGCCCATTTTAAAGATGGCCTAACATGTTTCCTAAATGAATCAGAAATGAGTACCCATCTGACAAATACTCCCTGAGCCCCCACTATGTGCCAGGCCATTCAGGCACTCGGAGTACAGAAGTAAATAAAATGGACACAACTCCCTGGCTTCGTGGAGCTTACCTTCTGGTAGTAGGAGGCACACAAAATAAAAAAATAAAATAAAATATATGAAGTGTTAGATGGCAACACATGGAGAAAAAGAAAACAAATTGAAGGGTGGGGCGCTAGAGCTGTGGCCGGAGGAGCAGGGTGCCATTCAGATAAGGACGGTCCGGAAGGCCTTGCTGGGAAAGCAGCAATTGAGTAAAGACTTGACGGAGAGGAAGAGAGTGAGCCACTCAGATAACCGAGAAAGGGCCTTCCTAGATGAACTGCAGAAGGAGCAGCATGCGTGGCTCTTCCAGCATTCTCCATGAGAAGATAGTCTCTGCAGATCCTGTGTTCAGTCTCCTCGTCCTCAACTCCAAACTGGAAGAGCCATTCCCAACAAAATGTGGTTTTACTCCCCTTGTGTCATTGCTCAAGTAGTCCCTCTGCCTGGAAACCCACTCTGGGTGGGACCCCTCAGCAGTGAAACTGTACTAATTCAGCTCTTCCCTGCTCCACCATAGCACCTGAGATGTTGACGTACACGCTTGTCTTCTCCACCCCCAAGACCAGACTTTAGGCTCTTTGTCTTTATCTATTACGGTATCCTTAGTGCAGAGGAAAGTATTGGGCCACAGTAGATTCTTGATAAGTGTCCAGTGCAGGAAACAAAGTGGGAGGAAAGTGGGAGGAAGATCTAAGTTCATGATGAATGCCGGGATAGGCGTTCCATAGTGGTAGATCAGAAAACCAGACTCCCGACAGCCAGCCCTGTGGAGAGGAATGCCCTTATTTTTCTACCATCCTTCCCTAGTCTCTCTGGAATTGCCTTCAGGTGCAGGTGAGGGATCACAAGGTATGGTAATATAATAACAGCTGTCACCTGTCAGGTGTGTGTTATGTGCCAGGCCCTACCCTGAGCCCTTGACGTGCATTACTGCATTACCTCATTTAATCCTCACAACAGCTCTGTGAGGTAAATGCAGTGATTATCGTTAGTTCACAAATAAGGTGCCCAGTGTCTTGCCCGAGGTTTCTCAGCTGGTAAGTGATGGAGTGAGGATTAAAATCCAGGGAGTGCGACACCAGAGCCCAGATGTTTAACTTCTGAGTCAACTGAGCAGTAATTTCAGGGGACCCAAGTTCTGTGTCAGGAAGCAGGGGAGAGCAAGTGAAAAAAGGGACAAGGACGGATGGTCTGGGCCAGAAGAGAGACCTGCTTCTGGGGCGAGAGGGTAGGTCGGCAGAGCAGACTGGGGTCCAGGGCTTTGGAACCCCCGGAGTCCTCTCAGCAGCTGACAGGCTCTTCCACAAAGCTCTACCCCAGAGCACAGGACAGGAGGCTGAGAATCCTCTGAGGAAATACCAGGAGGTGATGAAACTTGAAACTGGCTTGAGCAGAGATCCAGAAATCAGGACGTCCTGAGGGAGACGTGTCTCCCGAGTTGGCCACAAGTGGATGTGGGGTTGCTTGGCCCTCTGGGGCTGCCCACTGGCCAGGACCACCTCATTGCACAGTTCCAGGGGTGTCATGCATACTGGACTGCAGAAGGAGCTCTTCCCCACTGAGTCGGTCCAGGCCTGAAAGGCAGCGCATCCAATCCCTGTGTCCACAGGACTCCTTACCCATCCCACAGAGTTCCCTTCTCCACAGCAGCTGTCTGTCTTCTCCATCCGTTCTCACCCTACATGCTCCCACCCGCTAGAGAACCTTCTTCCCATTGGAGTTTTCCACCACCTGAATCACAAAATTTTACTACAGGGAAATAGAGGCACAGGGCCTGGGTCAAGGAAGAAAAGACACACAAAAAGGGTGAAATGGAGAGAGGTGAAGGGTCCAGCGTGAGCCCAGGCAGGGCCTCTAATTCTGGAAGCTCTGGAGAAACTTGACACCATGGCCAGGTCCTGAGCCAGGGCCCAGGGCGGGGGGAGGGAGTCAACCATCTTCCCGGGGCAGGAAGTAAGGGAGAGAGGGAGAGTGAGGGGAAGCGCTCTGTTTTCTTTGGCCTCTGCCAGCCCAGGGAGGGGAAGGGCGGCGGGGGGTGTGGGGGGCGTGAATGGGTGAGAGGGAGGAGGATGGGGCTGGTGGAAAGATCCGGTCTTTGTGTCCAGCCCTGCCCCAGGAGACGGATGCTGGGAAAAGGTTGGGGATGGGACAGCTTGGAGACCAGGACACAGTTTCTCCCAGCTCCACACCCTGGGAGATGTGCAAGGGAGCTGGGGACCACAGAATCCTGGAATCAGAGACCAGTCAGGTGAGAAGGAGGAGTGTGGTGAGGAGTAGGAGGGCTGGAAGTGGGAGGACACAGCTGGAGGGATGGGACTGGCCCAAACACTCTGGGTAGCACTACCCTCTGCCCAGCCATCATCTCCGAGCCACTTCCCAAAGGCCTTAACCTCATGCACTGGTCTTGCCAGGAAACGGGGCCCAAGGAGGTAAGGGGAAAGCTCCAGGAGTAGACAGGCCAGGGTACCCCCCTCAGGCGTGCCAGACTTGTGCAGAGACCCAATACGTCTCCTTAGTTGATGCTGGGATGTAGCCAAATGCAGTCATTCTACTCCTAAGAGAAAGGCTTCCCTAAGAGCAACTGCATCCCTAACCCTAATTCTCCCAGCAACTTCCCTCACAAATGTCATCCTAACCCCAAAATCCATTCCTCACAGGAACCCCAAACCCATCTCTACCCAAACCTTATTCAAAATCACTGAATTCAACCCAGAACTTTTATCCTCATCTAAAACCTTACTGTAGCCCCAGCTCCAGACTCTCACCCCAATCTATGCAAATCATAAGCCTGACCACACAGAGGTGTCTGCTGCGGGGTGGGAATTAACGAACAATAAGAGTTAGCGTGCACCGAACATTTATGAGGTGTTAGGCACTGCAATGGGCCTTTCCTATTTATTGCTGTGTTAACGCCGACTCTATGAGTTAGGCATTACTATTACTACCATCTTACAGAGCAGAAAACCAAGACTCAGAAAGATCAGGCTAATTACTCCAGTGAGTGCCACCAGCCCGGGATGTGCCTGGTGGCATCACAGCTCCCATTAGCAAAACCCCACAGGGTGAGAGGGGGGCCTGCACTAGGATGTCTATGGTCTGCAAAGGGCGTGTTATGGCTGCTCCAGAAGCCAAACCAAGCTTTATCATTTCAGATTCAGATGGGGTCTCTGCTCAGATACTGAATGAGAGTTGGCTCTGAGGTATCAGAGCTTAGAACCCCACTGCAGAGTGACACGAGAATCATACCATAACTGTGAAGACAACCCAGCCCTGCAAAACCTCTGAAGACCCCCACCATTACGGCCCCAGTCCCACCCCTTGGGCATGGGGCAGGGGCGGTTCCTCCTTCAGTTAACTCTAGCTTGATCTCAGCTAATTCTCTGATTCATCCTGAGCAATGTGTTGGGAGCCTTCCAGGGTACAATGAGGGAAGTCTTCCATCAGGACAAGGATGCAGACCTTCCAGACTCAGTGCTTTGTCACACACACACATCCTCACAGATGGGCTCACTCGCACGTTCATACACTGTCCCATTCAGGACTTCTCCGAGTGTAATGTTTTCTCTAGTACGGTGAGGGAAGCCAATCAGGGGTCTACCTCCCTCATTCTAGAGGACCTCACTCAGGGGGACACTGGCCTACAAAGTTTTCAGGACATCAGCCAGTCTGGGCCAGACCTAAAGGAAGGTACCAGCTCTCTGGAGTCTTCAGTTCCTTCCTGCCTTCAGTGTTGTATCAGGGCTTTCACGGCTGGGGTGTCCGTCCAATCACAAAGGACCGGATCAGGAAATGCTCACTGCACCCACCTCCACCTCCACCACTCTCCACCGGTCTTGAGAAGGTGACCGGCTAGGGTGCTCTGGCCACAAAGATGCCTGATCAGAGGCCAGCTGGGAGACCCAGTGTATGGCCCTAGGTATCCTCTCACGGATACCTCTGGCTTGTAAGCATGGGACACCTTGGCCACACAGCCTTAGCCCCTAATATTGCATACTGATGTTACTCGATTCCTTTCTAACCCAAAGTGGCCCCCTGGAGCCACCTGTGCCCACTCCCATCTTGTTCTCCATTCTCCCACCCCACCCCCCACATTTACATCCCTCTCACATGCAGCATGAGTGTTTGTTCCCTTCTGCCACCATCCCCATTTGTCACTTGAGAGACATAACCTGGAGTCAGTAATAATAAGAATAATCAACTCCTGGAGGGGAAGGGGTGAGTGGCATAGGCACAGAAGGACTAGGGGAGGGAGAGGGCCTGGGGAGGGAGGCATGCAGCTCTGATGGGATCACTTCCCAGCTGCCTCTGCCTGGAACCGAAGAGCCAGGAATCCGTGACTGCAGAGACATAGGCTCTGACACCCGCAAGTAAAGCCCATCACAGTGGCTTCTCTGGGCCTGGTGACATGGAGTCTTCCCAGCCCTCCCCTAAAAACTGACAGCTCCTGGGGATGGGAACCCCCCATTCACAGACCCCCTCCAGATACCACAGATGCAGATAAAAGACAGACCAGAAATAAGCAGTTCTAAGAGGGGCCATGACAGCCCCAGATGTGGCTCAGTCATGGCAGCTGCCAGGCCGCTATTGGCTGTGAACAGGAATGTAGACCCAGATGGGGCTGGGGGCTGAGGAGGGGACAATGCACAGAGCTGCTTTCTGAGGTCCAGGAGGGGTGCAGCTCTGAGGAAGAGAGAGGTCTAGCCTCTGGCTTTATGAAAAGACTCAGCCTGGTCCTGGGGAAAATAAATTCCTGCAAATAAATACTTCACCCTCATCTACCCCGAGCCTCATTCCCTTCACTCTACCTTCTCCTACTCCTGCTGCCCTTCCCCACCTCATTCGTTAGCTACGGAATCAGCTTCAACCAGCTTCGGTGGGACTCCTCTGCGGGTGGCCCCGGGGGTTCCCCTTGGGCACCTCCTGACACAGAGAAGAGGACAAAACTGCCTGTGCCTCCAGGAAACGGGGAGGAGGGGATGTCAGTGTCAGCCTGGCAGGTCAGCCTCAGTCCTAAGCCCCGCTAATACCCAGCATTCTGGGTGCCATAAAGATGAAGGAGCCCACAGCCCTGTGCAGGGGCCCCTGCACATAAACACCCCCAATGATAATTCTCCCTGCACCACCGCTCAGGAGGCCCATTTACTTCCTACTTCGTTTTGAATTTTCATCTCGGGAGAAGTGTGCAAATCGCTAACAGCAGGAACTTTCCACAAGTTGCAGAATATAATCAGTGTATTCTCAGCCTTGTCACTCACTCGGACAGAGCACCCCCAGGCAGCCGCCTACCAGTGAGTGGAAGAGGCAAGAGGCTAAAG
>PVJL010000433.1:309846-422397 GCA_004026885.1 Lyroderma lyra
GGGAGGTAGAGGAAGATGGCTGTCTCTGTTCTCTCTTCAGGAGCCCAAGTTACAGCCAAATCTCCCCACCTTCCACTGCTGCTCTTGTGCCTGCTACACAGACCGGTGCATTTGCAGAGAGCAACTCTGGGATCTGGGTACAAGTCCTAGGACTGGGTTTCTCAGCATCACCCTGTCCCTTCAATGATCCCTAGGGATGTCCGACTACATTTACTGCAGGAAACATGACCTCTATTAGAAAAATTCACCCCTTCTTCCAATTTCCTCCAAAGAGCCAAATTAATACTTCTTGAGCACCTACTACGTGCTTCACACACTTCAGCACATCTAATTTCATCTTTACAACCCTACAAATGTGGAAATACCACCATCCTCTTAAACCTGAGGAAACAGCTTCAAATTCACCTGAGGTCACACAGCTAAGAGGTGACAGCATAGGGTCAGAAATCGAATCCAGATCCAAGTCCTTACCCTGTGCTTTTTCCTCCATCTGAGAAGGCTGGAAGCTGGGCCCTGAGTGGGCAGAGGAAAAAGGCAGAGGAGGGGCCTGCTGCACTTCCTCTGGTGCTCCCAGTCATGCTCCAGCTGTGACTCAACCTGGCTGCCTTCGAGACAGACCAGAATCCCAGCTTCATACCTGGACTCACCTTCCCACAGCCCAGGAAACAGGATTCCCTGCAGCCAAGCAAGGCAAAGGGGTAGCCAGAACCATGACCTCCCCCTCCTCCACCAGACACTAGCTTTTAGAGTTCCACCTGGAGTTATAGATTGATAAGGATCATCAATGTCAGAAGATTTAAATCAAGGCAGACTCCCAGAAAGAGGGGAGATGATGGCCAGTCTTACAAAGAAGTGAAAGTTTTTGTGCAGAAAGGAAAGAGAAGAAAGTCCCAGAATAGAGAAGGGACTGATTGAAGGTTGGAGAAGTGGGCTCACCACCACGGGTGGGGTGCACCAGGGCTGACACGCACTAAGTGGGGTTCCTGACCATCTGCAGCTCTCCTATCCAGAGCTCAGAATCCCGATCCCCAAGGGGGGCCGCAGCAGCCCTCCCCCTGCCGTATACTCCACATTCCTCACATTCTTTATGCTCAATTAAGGATAAATAATCAGGAGAGCAAGCAAGGCCGCAGCAGGGCAGCCATGCCCCACACGGGTGGCATCAGGGTGCGGAAACAGCCCCCCTCAGTCAAGTTAGACCAGACCGAGGACCGAGGAACCTTGGTCGAGGGAATGAGGAGAGCAAGGAGTGGGGACAAGTGTGTCTCCCTGTGCTCTACAAAGACAAAAGAGGGTGCAGAAAGCAGGGAGGGGTGTGGGATTGGGAAAGAAAAGGAGGTGAGAGGACAAGGTCAGAGTAGAGACAACGTGTGCAGCCAGAAGACTTTGACCATCATTTCTTAATCATCTGATTGCTCTACTGCAATCACAGCGCCGTGTGACCTTCTTCACCCACCACCCATCAAGTGCCCTTCAAGAGCTCCCAGACACTTAAAACTTTCTCACCTTCAGCAGTTAGTGACAGGCGTTGACTGAGTGTGTCAGGGGAATAGTACCTCTCTGTGGCTCCCATCCATAGTTTGCAGGGAAATGTCATTCTTGAACTCACTGGAACGTGCATGTCATCTCCTCCTCTGGGACCCAACAGGCCTTGGTCAGCCAAGCAAAGTCCTACTCCCTCAAGCCTCTACCCAAGGGCTCGCTCCACCCCTGACCCCCCAATCTCCACCTTTACAAAAACCTTTACCCATGAGGAACTTGAGTCTTTGAAAGGTTAAGTGACTTGTCCAAACTGACCCAGCTAGTAAATCGAGGAGGGGGCATTTGGACACGGGATCATAAAATGTCAAAACCTATGCTATGAATTTAACACTAAGATGTTTGAGGACAGGGTCTATATTTAGCCTTGCTTACTACTATATGGCAAATGCCAGGTGCTGAACATAGGGTGGATGGGTGGATATTGTGGACTTTACAGAGTTTCACGTGGGATGCAGCCACAAGCTCTCTTCTCACCTCCTATATCAATGGGTCAAATGGGTGACACGATTCGTTAGAACAAAGACCCATTCTACGTTCTTTATTGGATATATTGTTAGGACACACTCTGTGGCCACTTTAGAGCTTCAGTCTATGACCATATTCACACTCAGTCTGTAGCCACTTTGGGGTCTCAGTGGTCACAGGTGGGGGCCAATTTATGAGTATAATCAGGATGGGAAACAGTCTAGTGTAGAGGGTCTGTGATCAATGTATGTCGCAGGAAGAGAACACCTCTCTGCCATGGTGACTTGAAGCTGAATAGAGAAAGGACAGTTCTCTCAAGCCAAAGTGCCCTGTTGCTAAGCATTTAGACATGGCGAGATGATATATGTGAGAGTAACTGGTGTGGGATGGTACAGGCTGGGGTGCCCCGGGAGCAGGGGTGAGGGCATGTGCCCAGTCAGTGAGCCCCACATCCTGTTCGTGAGTCATGTGTAAGTGTGGCACATGTGTGTACTGTATGCGGTGGGGCAACAAGGGCTGGGAAGGGTGTGGGAGAGACAAGCACACACCTGTAATAACATTGGCTTCAGACGCTAGGAGAGGAGAAATTCCCCTAACTGTTTTATCAGAGCTGAAGTTACCAAATTACGTTGTTGTTTTAAATTTGAGCTTCTCAGCCTGCAAACTGCAAATGCGGGAGGTAAGGGGGGTGGAATCTCAGGTTCATGGGCTTAATGCTTGGCTGGGCCTGGAGCTCCACTTCCCCACCCAACCCAGCCTCCCAGAGCTCCCAGGCCCAAGGAACAAAAGTCTTCTCTCTCAGGGCTTTGAAGGAGAAATGCTCACTGCTCCCTTTAATTAGAAAGAAACCCCCCATTGTTCCTGCTTTATTACTGATGGATGAAGACATGGGGAGGAGGGATTCTGGAGAGCCGGGGGATGGGGGAGGAGTGGAGGGGACACGAAATCTCCATTTAGACTAGAGAATCTCCACACTCTGTCTCCTTGCACCAAAGCAGACTTTTTGGTCCATCCAATCAACCACGATTTACAGGGCATGCAGCCTTTGATTAGATGCCACAGGAAAGAGAGGAGACAGGGCCCCAGCCCTCAAAGAGTTTATAATCTAGGTAAGGGAGGCAGGGCAGGGAGACAAGAAATGAAAGATAATGGATACTAAATCAGTACTGCTAATTTAAGCAAGAAGAATGTAGAGCAGGAAAAGAGTCTCATAAGACAAACGCCCAAGAAAATTCCGAGGGTGGTGTCTGGGGGCCTGAGTCGAAAGCTGCAGAGTGGAGAGAAGTGGCAGAGGGGTAAGAAGAAGGTTTTCCCACTCCAAGTGGGCTCATGGCCTTGCGAGGGCACAGAGGTGGGAGCGGGCACAGCTTCGTTGGAGGACAGTGGGGAGCTGGGCTGCTTGTAGAGGAGGATGTGGTGGGGGGAACCACGGGGAATCGAGTTGCATAGAGCAGATGTAACGGAGGAAGGGAAGGTTTTGAAAACACAGAGGGAAGAATGGCCTTGAGGAGACCATTAGGAAGCCACTGAGCAGGGGAGTGACCTGATCAAAGGTAGCCCTTGGGAGATTAATCTGGCCACCCTGTGCAGGAAGTCGTGGAGGGGTGGAAGAGTAAAGGTGGGGAGACCAGTTGGGGAGCTCCCGAGGAAACTCAGGTAATGATGGCTAAGACTAAGGTGATGGCAGTGGGATAGATTTCAAAGGAAGAAATAAGATGTGTTGACAGACTAGATATAAGGAGATAAGGAAGTGAGAACAGTCAAAGGTCTCCTCCAAGAGACTGGGAGGGTCGTGGAGGGAGAGAGTAGAAGCCCTCTAGAGGAAGTGAGGGACTAGAAGAGTTCATAAACAAAGCCCCCCAAAGCTCCATTCTCCCCTCCAGAGCCCGAAGATGTCTTGAACCCAGTGCTCAGAGGAGAGCAACCCCGGGCAGGAAAGGCCTATTCCCTCAGACGAGGAACAACATTATGAAAATGGCAACTTTTGTACAATCTTTTTTTTCATACACTTCAAAGTGATTCACACCTGTGCCTCATTTGATCCTCAAAACAACCACAGCAGGTGTCATTATCCCCATTTCACAGATGAAAAAAACCAGAGGCCCAGAAAGACTAAACTTCCTCTAAGTCACATAACTAGTTAAGGGCAGAGTTGGGAGCAGAAGGCTTCTGACTTGCAGCTCAGCACTCCCCACCCCTCCCATGCCCGTTGGCAGCCTAGGGGAGGGGAGGGACCAGGGCCTATGTGCCCCGAGTCACTGGGGGCAAGGAGTCTGGGGCTCAGAAAGCGCATCCCCCCTGGACTTCATCCGCACCTCCAGCCTGCTCCTCGCACTCACAGAGGGCGTAAGTCGGGAGCCCAGGGTTGGAAACGCCAAGTCTAATCAGACCTCACAAGCCCACAGATGGTTTGAATCAACGTGCTACCTTGATAGGAATAATGAGGAGTCCTGAAGACAGTCTTATGCCAGCTCCATCCGTCTGGACTGAGAACCACATCTTCCACAAGAATTTCCCCAACCAGGGTCCCATCACCCTCCAAGCTGGGCAAATCCTTCATGAGGAAGTCCCTGGGTCCCACATCACAGCTGCTCCCCAGCCCGCACCAGCAGAACCACCCACAGGTTTTCCAAAAACTCTGGCCTCAGGTTCCAATTTGACAAACCCAGACTTCTCAGACCTTTCATGAGGTTGAAAATGGTTCTTGGGGAGAAATGGGTGACCCAAGGTCACAAGGCCAGGGCAGGGGTTATGAGGCAATATGGTGGGATGGATGGGCCTGCATCCAGACAAATGCAGAACCAGACAGACACCCCATCTCCTAATTCCGGCAGAATGAATATTCTCCATGTTCATTGTTTCATTCATTCAACATAACCAATGTCATTAAGACATTTCCTTTGATGGGACACCTGACTAGGGCACCCAAATCTCAGGAAGCCTGGGGTTAATCAATCTATGAGGTCACAGGGTCCCTGGAGCAGAACCAGACCTACAGTTTAGTAAAACCTCACCTCTTACTGGAGTCAGGCCCCCAGGATGACAGCCGTGGCCCTTCCCCAGAAAAAGCTCAGGCTCGGGATTACAACTGCCCCCCCAACCCCCACTGAGGGTGGCCCTGTGGGCAGGGACCTGCTTTAATAAAAATTTGGCCTGCCCACCCCCTTGCCTAGCAAAGCTTAATTTGAAGCTTAAAAAACAATGAAGTTAATTTTTAAAAACCTTTCATTGAGTTCCATGAGACCCCTATTAATTTTATTGTTTCAATAAAGCATTTATTTAATTGTCTCCAGAAGGGCCCTGTTAAATGCACAGATGTTACCTGAGTCAGAAGGGAGGGAGCTGGGAGCCTTTTTTTCACCCTCTCGGGTTAGCACATTAGCAGGATTCTGTTATTGGATTAACTGATTGTCACCTTTAAAGTCACAAATATAGCCCTGAGGGAACGAGACAAAGGCAGGTAAATTCTGGGGAACAGTTTAGGTCACAGTTGCAGGGAGCAGGAAGCCAGGCTCATGATAAAGAGGCTGGGTTTGGTTAAGACAAAGAAAATAATTTTTTCCCCTCACTGATGAGACATGTGTTATTTAGCCTCTGGCACAAAGCTGATATTCCTGAAAAATGTCAGAGGACAAGCACATTACTAGATGTATGGTGTCCAAACCCTAAGAGGGAAAGGGCTCAGCTGGAGTTGGCGGATCTCTGGAATGTCATGTTTAATCCTACAGTTATTAATTGACTACCCGCAAAATGCTGCCACTACTTGGAGCTTTGAGCGTATAGCAGTGACCAAAACAAAGACACTGCTTTCGTGGTGTTTACATTCTAATGAGGGGAGATTGATAACAAAAAAGTAAAAACATATTTGATATATCATGATAACTTCAGACAATTATAAGGACAAAGCAGAACAATGTGGTAGAAAGTGGTTGGAGGAGGCTGTCTGATGGGCTGTGAATAGGGAGAGGAGCCAGCCACAGAGAGGTCTAAGGGAAGCACCTCCCAGGTAGAGGGAACAGCAAGTGCAAGGATCCTGGGGTCCCATTCTGAGAGGAGCATTACTAAATGAGTAAGTAATCAGAGGACCATGAACTGCAGAGAGGCCCAGGAGAGCCTCTTACATCAAGAATATTTCAAGAACTACATTAGGACAGAGACTTCATCATTCACCTTCATGTCCCTAGTTATTGGCTTGGTGTCTAGCACAGAGTAGGTGATCAATAAATGCAGGCTTGAAAGGAGGGAAAAGAAGGAGAGGAAGTGTAAGACTGAATACTTTGAGAATACTCCATTTAGTCAGATTATCTTTTTTAATTCAATAACCAATTAAAACAGAAAGGAGGGAAACAGAGAGGAGGGAAACAGAGAGGAGGGAAAGCTCAGTCTATATACTAAGCTCATTTGTTACCAAGCTAAGGGGGCCATCAGGAAAGGAAGACCTGGAGGATATACAACCGAATCCACTTAGAAGATAAAAATTTAACTGAAGAAACAGTAATAGTAATCACTCTTACAATTATTATAGGCTCTGATTTAGAGCTTACAAAATGCTTTTGCATACATTACCTGCTTCTAACCACCTGTGAAATAGAAAATAACAATATTAGTCAATATTTAACTAATTGCCTATAGTCCTTAGCACCACACTGAGCATATCGGGAGCAGAAATCAAACAAGGCCCTGCTTTCATGACAGAAATAGTCCAGAGTAGACAGACTTCAGTCAAATGACACAATGAGAGAAATGACAGCCACAATGAGTACTACAGTAGATAGGTACACAGAGCTACGAGAGCCCATGCTGGGAGTGATCAGAGAAGGCACCCTTGAGGAGGTATAAGCTGAGCTCTAAGGCTGAATGGAGTAAGCAGGCAAAGAGGGGAGACAGGAGTGTTCAAGCAGAGGGACCAGTGAGTCGGGGGAGAGAGTAAGGTGCAAATGAGGAGCAGGGGAGTGGGTAAGTGAGTCCAGAACTGAGATAGGGAGGCAGGACATAGTTAAGGAGGACATGGAAGAGGTGGACCCCAGAGAACATGGAAGGTTTGTCTTTGGCCTGCTGGAAGCCAGAAGCCAGTGACGGTTTTAAGTTATCTTCAAATACTTGAAGAGCTGTCCCGAGGAAGATGCTTTAGATTTACTATAATCAACTAATATCTTGGTCACCTGCAAGAAAACGAGCTTGTCCATCATGGGGGTCCAGGGTCAGGGTGAGTGGGCTATTTGAATGTCAGGGAGGAGTAGGAATGTCTCCTACTTTAGTCAGGAGATTGGGCAGGAACAGTGGCTCCAAGTTTTTCACTATTCAGGTTCCTTTTATTCATCCTGCTGTCCCACGAACACTAGATGTTTTAAAGAGTCTGCCTACCAGGGTACATTGACATAACATAAGCCTCTCCCATTTTTATTAATAAATAACCAATGTCGTTCATGAACACAGGAGACCCAGCCACAAGCAAAGAAAGTCAGTATTTCTCTTGACTGGACAAAGTTATCATGAAATACGTATCATTTCCTATAAGCTTTCTGAACTACGGACAACTGCTCCCCATCCCAGTACATTCACAGACTTCTGGAGATCTTAGGGCTCCAGGCTGGGAACTACTGTTCTGTGGTCACATCCAAGGTCTCTTCCCACCGGGGGGCCTCCGTGTGTTGAGGCATTTGGGGAAGAAGCAATGGGTGTGACAGGGCAGGCTTTTTTGGGCGGGGTTGGGGGAGGGGAAGACTTGAGAAGGACCTTGAAGGATGCACAAGCTTTGCATAGGTGAGGAAAGGGTGTCGTCAGGCAGGAATAGCAGAGCCTGCTGTAAGACTGGTGAAGCAACCAGCCAGGCTGCTATACACACTGAGTCAGGAAGTACTTGTGAATGCAGAATAGAAGGGGTAGGTTACAATTGACTTTAAATGCCACGGTTAATTATCCTCCAAATGACAGGGAATCGTTAAAGACTTTAGAACAGGAAGACGATGTGTTGGAAGCGATGTTCTTGGCAGATGAATCTGGTGCCAATCACATGCTCCGAGGTGGGACGAGAACATCAAGGGGACCCAATCAACAGACCAGATGTGAGAAGAAGAGCCTGGACTGGGGAGGATGGCAGTGAGGAAATAAAGGAGCAAATCCGAGAGACATTTTTTGCAAAAAGCACAGGACTTGAATTTGAATGTGGAAGCATCAAAGAGACTTTGAGGTGTCTTGGAGCCTGCTGGTGCAGACAGGGAAGCTCAAGGCAGGAAGGGGATGATGGATGCATGGGGCATCTCGGGGAGTCTTTACACAGTAAATCCTTCATCGTGGTTACCTCTGCAGGTGGGGTTGGAGGGGCAGGCAAGGTGGCTTTCACATCTTATGATATATAATCTTTTAATGGAGGGATTTTGTGTAATTTTTGCTTCCTATTTTGTACTTTTTGGAATTTTTCAAATAATTATTTTAATTCCGTGCAGATTCCCAGAATTTCGTTAACCCTTTGTAAACCATCACTTCTGATGCATTCCCTCTCCCCCACGATAAAGGGGGAAGAGGGAATGATATACAGAGTCTGCTAAGGTCTCTAAAAAACACTTCAAGGGGGTTTAGTCTCAGCTCTTGAGTCTGTGGGGGGTTTTTTCCTGTGGTGGTGGTGAGGGGTTCCTCAATGTCCCTCTTGCTGTGCCTCCCCACTCCTCTCCTCACTATCCCCTGCACCCGCAGGGCCTGCCTCTGTCCTCAAAGGCTCAGACATCACCAGGCCCCCATCTTTGAAGCCAGATTGCAGTGCTGGCCTTGGAAAGACTGACCTTGGAGTTTGTACAGCTGAAATCAGCCCCAACCCAGCTCAGCTCAGAAGGCAAGAGCACAAGATCTGCCGTCAGACGCATCTGTGTCCAAATCCAGCCCTGCCACAAGTTACCTAGCCTCTCTATGTCATTTTCTCATCTTGAAAATTGGAGATAATAATAGTATTTATCTGCTGAAAGTATTAAGTGGATTGAGTGATGATGAAAGGCATTTAATAAGTGTGCTCTATCATTAGTGTTAATAAGAACAATAAAATAATAAATCTTTGTGACCAAACTTTGTTGCTTAGAGGCAGAAATAGCCTTTTCTGTCTTGATTCCCACTGGTGGCATTTCTTTGCATCTCTGCCTCTCCCTTCGACTGGTCCCCCACCCCCACCCCAAACCAACAAAGAGCTGAGATGAGAGCTGAATCAGGGTCTGAGTTGCTGCCTTCTGATTCCTGGTGGTCTACTCCACCGCTCCTGATTTGTGTGACATTGGACAGACTCCTTCTTCTCACAAGCCTTAATTCCCTCATCTATAAAACGGGTGTAATAGTACTGAGCTCACAGTCTGCGTCAAGCAGTTAGGCCACTCCTGGTACACAGAAGGCTTTCGGTGCATAACAGTTCTCCATTGGGGTTCCAGATAGGGATCAGTTCTTTCCTGCCTGTCCCCCAACCCCCAGACCCTCCATAATCTCCTTTGATTTAGTCCCTGCTGGTTTCAGGTGAATCTACCCAATTACAGTCATACCTTGGTACTCGACTGCTTTGAAACTCATCAAATTTGGTACTCGATGCATTTTGACACAAAAATTTTGTCCCATTACTTGTCATTTGGTACTCATCATGCCTCCCAGAACCAATTAACAAGTGCTGAGGAGCCACTGTACATCATAAGCTCTTGAGGGCAGAGGTAGGGCCAGGCCTCCTTAACTGTAAGGGCTGGTCTTCCTCCCGGTCTTGGGCTCAGGCCACCCTCCTGGGCAGCTGGGGAAGAGGGGGAGAAATGTCAGCCCGCTACATGTTCAGAACCAGATGCACAAACTCAATAGCCCCTCTTTTTTCTTTTCTTCTCTCCACTTTCCAAACCCGAGACCTAAGGCTGCTCAAAAAGAAATGATTCTTTCTCTTGGACCATGGCCTAGAAGAAAAGTTGCCCCATTGACTCAGGGTGCATTTTCCTTGGTCAGAGAAGGTATGATATGTTAGATCCCATCACCCAAGCCCTGTATTCCCCGTTCCCATCCCTCTCCCAACCAAAGGCCTCTGGACAAAGGCAAAAGCCTCCCCTCCATCACCCCTTGCACTGGAGTCCATCCATCACTCACCCATTGATCCAATGGCCAACTCTTCATCCTTCTGGGAGAACAGAGGCCCCGGGTGCAGCCCTCACTAAACAGGTATCTCTCAGCTTTCTGTGTCCTCAGCCCCACCCACCTGTGGCTTGTCTCACCAAAGGAAACAGTGAAGGAGACAGGACACACATCTCAGTCAGCCAGGAAAGGGAAAGAGGAGATGTCTTAGAGCATCTCTCTGGGCTGGTGGGTGAGGTTGGGCAAGAGAGAGGGGGGAGAAAGCGAGAGCCAGGCCCAGAGAGGGAGACTGAGAGGGAGACGAGAGGGAGACAGACCTGGAAGCCCAGACAGACAGACAAACCAGCCCAGGCTGAGAGCACTGGGAGCTCACAGGGCCTTTAGGTTTCTGGGGTCCTGGAGGGCCTCACCCTCGGCCAAGGTCGTGGAACCAAACTGGCTCATGTTCCCATCTTGAGACCCACAAAGAGGAACTAAGCTCTTTTCCAGAAATGAGTGGAAAGAGCCCTCCTGAGCCAGGGCTTTGCACTCTGTCTTTGTCTGACTGCCCTTTTCAAGATTCAGGAGTTTTTGTCTGTCGCCACGTTTCTGCATTTTGTCTACCTTGTCTCCTCTCTCTTCCTCTCTCTGTACCCCATCTCTGTCTCAAATCATTTCTTGGGGACTCTGCCTTGGGGCTCCCGCTCTCCAGTGTGTAGGAAACCTGACCTTCATCATCTGTTTTTTATATTTTGGAAACGACCGCTTAACTTCCTACCTGAGGGAAGTGGGGGTGGGGGAGAAGGCGGCCTGGCTCCACCCCTTTCCGTCCCCCACCCCTTTTCAGACTCTTTCCCGCCCCCTGCTCCTTGCCCCAGGGAGCTTGGAGCTGAGGCCTTCCCTGCTCTGGGTCACTGTGGCATCAGGAATCCAGCCCTGCCTGATTCGTGGTCTTCCCTCCACAGCTCACCACAGGGTGGGGGAGGCAATGAGGCCTCTTCTGATCCACCGCTGGTTTGCTGATTTGGGGGAAACTGAAAATCCAGGCTCAGAGAGAGCCCAGGAGGCTGAGAGATTTCACCAGTGGAAACCTAGATAGAAAGTAATTAAAGTCATTTCTGCCTCTAGGCAGAGTTACAGCCAACCAGTTGCCTGACATGTTGTCACAGATGTTTATGTGTTTAGTATTATTATTAATGCTAACAATAGATTACACATACTGAGGGCTCCTCCTGTGCCAGGCACTTTATATGTCTTTGCATTTCATGCACTCAACAACCATATGATAGGTACTATTATTATCTCCCATTTTCTTTTTTTTTTTTTTTTTTTTTTGGTATGTGGGTAGCTCCCCGACTGGGAATCGAACCCAGGCCACAGCGCCGACAGCGCCAATGCCGAAGCCTTAAGCCACTACACCATCAGGGAACTCCCCCATTTTCTTAATAAGAAAGTAAATAGTATATAGAGAGGTTAACAGACTTCCCCAAAGTAACTCAGCTAATGAGATCTAAAACCAGGTTTCTTTGACTCTGAGTCCTAAGCTCTTTACATCAAACTTTCCAAGACTTGAGAAAGGTATTTTGTTACTTCCTTTTAAAGGAAATAAATCCACAGAACTCAGAATAAACCTTCAAGATTCCAGGGACCATGTACCCCAGTTGGAGAAGCACTGTCTGTAACTTATACTTTCTGGGAGACCTTGAAAACCCAGCTAGCAAAGATTATGCGGAAGGGCCGGAAGAGGGTATTCAGGAAGACCTGGGAGGGCACAGTGAAAAAAATGCAACGATGACTGTAAGTCAGGAAACAGTGCAGGCGTGAGGCTGGGGGAGCCTGGCTCTGTGCAGGGCTAGCTGAGCTAGGTAGAGGACTGGGGCCAGCTCACAGAAGCCTGAAACCCCTGTTCAGATTCTGCTCCAAGTTACTAAGCAGAAGACTAATACAGTTGGCCCTCTCTATCTGTGGGTTCTGCATCCCCAGATTCAACCAACTATGGATGGAAAATAGTTGAAAAAAAATGGTATGGTGTTGCTGACATGTACTATGCAGTTAGGACTAAAATAGTTGTGTCGTACTGAATATGCTCACTAAACAGGCTAACCAGCCATACCATTTAAATGGGACAGAAAACAATAGTTCTGCCCGTTCCAAGGGGTACGTATGGTCAGCCTACTGACACCTTGGATTTAGCCCAGTGAGACCATTTGAAACAGGACAGTACTGTTGTTTTTTGTCCCATTTAAAATGGTATGTCTGATCAGCCTATCCCTAAACAATACAGTATAACAACTATTTACATAACATTTACATTGCATTACGTATTATAAGTAATCTAGAGATGATTTGAAGTATATGGGAGGATGTGCGTAGGTTATACACAAATGTATTTTATATAACGGACTTGGGCATCCTGGATTTTGGTATCCATGGGGGCTCCTGGAACCAATCCCCCACGGATACCAAGGGAGAACTTTTCTCCAAAAAAGGTATGTGAGACCTGGGCTGGAGGAAAATGTAGACAATTAAGAGGGCTGCTGAGAGGTTGATATTCCAGTCCTGGCGGTTGAGGACAATCTGACAAAACAAGCAGAAAGAGGCTATCTAAAAGACACTTCCAAAGAAACGGCATTTTGGCGTGGGGGCCATCTGCTTCCTTCCCAAGGATTGCTGTGGAGGTTAGTGTTTGGGCGGGGTGGGGGAGTGGCAGGCAGAGGGAGAAGCAGGGAAGTATGTGGTGTCTCCAACACTGAGCCTTCACACTAGCAGACACTCTGGTCTGAGGGCTGCTGTGGCCTTGAGCGACAGAATTAGGTGCTCTGAGCTGGGCACTGGCCTGAGGACTGGCCTGGGAGGCCCAGGCTCCTGGCCCTGCCAGTTCTTTGGGGCAGGGTGGGTGGGCAGATTGGGAGCCTGAAGCAGTGGTTTTGTGTCTTTTTCAATTCTTTGAAAGGATGACTCCTCTCCCTGGGTGGCAAAAAAGGGCGGGGGGGGGGGGGGGGAGCAAACAAGGGAAATTTGGTTAAGAACTCAAGAACTGCCAATTCAGAAACTCTAATCTGTTTAAAAAGTTCAATCCCTTTTTTTTGAGAGGCCAAAAACCTATTTCCTTCAAAGATTGTATATGTCTGAGTGTCTGAGAGCTGGTGAGGGAGACAGAGTGAGTGTTAGAAGGAGAGAGCTGAAATGCTTTTGTTCCTGTGTGCGAGGCGGCCGCTCCAGAGGCTGATGTGTGTGTGTTGTACTTACATTTGTGCCTATTTCTCAGGCCTCTGTGTGCATTGAACTTTCAAACCATAACAGAAACACTGAAGCTTGGCAAAGATATCACAGGAATAATTATCTAATTTTGGAACATGTTATTATAATACCTACATGATGTGTAACGAACTTAACAATGTTCACGTTATATTCACCAACTCTGAGTTACAGACCCACAATGCCAAGTTCTAACCTCAGAGGCTTCTCCAAGACCTGAAAGCAGAGCAGGCCCCGAAGAAAGCTCTTTAAGGACGATCACCTCCTCCCCCACTCACCCCCCAACGGCATCTTCATGGTTCAGGTTTGGCTGGAAGCGGGCAGAGCCTACCTCGGGATGGCAGCTCTGTCCCTCCCCAGTAGAGGAGCCTCTGGAACTAGTAAGGAAATAGCCATCTTGGGGTCACAGAGGCAGATAGGTTTTCTCTGACTCAGCTGTGGGCCAGGGGGCCTCCTGATCCGTAAGGATCTCCTCTTCCCCAGGGGGCTGCATTGAACGGAGGCTGAGTGTGAGGGGAATGTTTGCTGTTTGCTGCTGCTCCCTGTTGACTTTAGCCAGTAGCTCTGTTTACAAACCCAGGTCGGTTTTCCCAGCACAGTTAATTAGACCAAAGACATCTGGAGTGAGGGCTGGGGAGGGCATCTGCTCAGAGCCTTCCCCCGCACACCCCTCAGCAATGGCCAGCACAGGGCAGTACAGCTAAGCAGGACCAGACCGAACTCCATCAAACCCAGGTTCTCAGGAGAACCGTGGCTGCTCTCTCTCTGCTTTGCCCATGCTTTGCTAAGTTACAAGGGTCCCCAGCTCTCTTGAGTCTTCGGGAACCCCAGGAGTCAGGGCTGAATGCCCCAACCTCAGTGGAATTACAAGCTGGAGATCAAGGACTCATCCTCTCCTCTACCCCTCCATGTCCAAAGAACCAGGCAGAGATGCCTGCCCTCTCTCTCATCACAGTGACTCTGAATTCTATAGGAATGCCAAGTTCCTTCAGCCCCTGGCAGGAAAATCTCCCTCTCTGGACACCCCCTCAGAGAGGAGCTTTTGGGCGCTCCTCCCCATCCCTGGCTCCCCTCCAGGCAATCTCTAACACTGCAGGGGAGGAAAGAGATTAATCAGTCCAGGATCAGAGGGAGGCAGGAAGGTGCCCAGGAAGGTGAGAGGATCTAGGTGGACAGTTCCAGGGTAGTGGGGAAGTGCAGGGCTGGGAGGGGAGAGGGGAGGGGCAGCAGCTTATCTCTCCCAGGAGGGGGGAGTTCACTCCAAACAGCTAATGCACTGGCGTGTGAAAGCCCCTCAATTAGCACTAATGATGCAATCAGGGAGGGAGGAGGAGGGACCAGAAGTTCTGGGGGAGTCAGCACCAACGTACACACAAAGTACACATTTCCTTCCTTCGACGAAGCGGCCCCTTCAGACACACCAGTGCACACACTCCACACAGTCTGGATCGCGCACGTCCGTGGGCACAAATGCACTCTTTGCAGAAACTATAGTACTAGCATGCCTATAGTTCGTGATCCGCTACTGACAGCGTTTGACTGCCGGGATCCTGGAGGAAGGGGTTCAGTTTTGGGGTTCAGGTACAAGCAAAATCAGAAATCAGAAAGACTTGGTAGAGAATGTTAAACCGAGCATCTCCGAAAACGTCAGGATTATTCCTCTGATCCCAGAGTTCCCGTCCCACGCGCGCTCGCAGGTGTCAGCCCTTCTGCGTCCGCCTCCCCGCCACCCCGCCCGCAAAATCCTGAAGTGGGCGAGGAACCGCCACCCTTAGTCCCACCCGCGGGAGGCGGGACCCACGCGCCTTCCCTTTGCCCAGCCTACCCCGAGGCCCCCGGTCCCGGGGAGGGCGTTCTGGGATCACAGGATCTCCAAGCACCCCGGACCCAGCTGGCCCCTTCGGAGCCCGTTACCCGCCGGCCTCGCCCCTTTATCTACTCCCCGACCCCGCCCGGCCGGCTCCGTTATCCGCCTCCCGGTCCCGTTATCCGGCAGCCACGGCCCCGTTATCCGCCCTCGCGCTGGGCCTGGAGCCCCCGCGCATCGCAGGGCCGCTGCCGGCCCCTCCCCCTCTTCCCGACTGGAGCTCGGGGGCCGCGGGCTGGGCAGGGCCGAAGCCGCCTCCGCGCCGCTTCCCAGGCCGGGACGGCCGCAGGAGGAGGTCCTGCTGTCAGTCAGCGGGGAAGGCCGGGCCGGGCGGCCGGAGGGGGCGGTGCCGAGGACGGGCTCGGGCCGGGAGCTGGGAGGCGGAGGCGGAGGGGGCGGGGGCGGCTCCGGGCCTTATAAGCGGCGGGGGCAGGGCGAGAGGGAGGCAAGTGTCAGGCCGATGTGCGGCCCGCTAGGGGCCGGGGCCGGGGTCGGGGCCGCCGGGGCCATGCGCACGAGCTGGGCAGGGGGCCGGTGGGGCGCAGAGCAGAGCCACCTCGGAGCCTGAGCCTCCCGGGGCTGGGGCCGGGGAGCCGCGCGGGGCCGGCCGGCCGGGGGGAGGGGAGCGATGCGGCGCCGGCGGGCGGCGGTGGCCGCGGGTTTCTGCGCCTCCTTCCTGCTGGGCTCCGTCCTCAACGTGCTCTTCGCACCGGGCTCGGAGCCTCCGCGGCCAGGCCAGTCCCTCGGGCCATCGCCAGCCCCGGGCCCGGGCCGTCGCGGGGGCCGAGGGGAGCTGGCCCGGCAGATCCGAGCGCGCTACGAGGAGGTGCAGCGCTATTCCCGCGGGGGCCCCGGGCCCGGGGCCGGCCGGCCGGAGCGGCGGCGCCTGATGGACCTGGCTCCGGGCGGGCCGGGCCTGCAGCGTCCACGGCTCCCGCGGGCCCGGCCCCTGCCCGACGGCGCCCCAGGCTGGCCCCCAGCTCCGGGTCCGGGTTCCCCCGGCCCGGGCCCGCGCCTGGGCTGCGCCGTGCTCCGCAACGTGTCCGGCGCACAGTATGTGGGCTCCGGCTACACTAAGGCCGTGTACCGGGTCCGTCTGCCCGGCGGCGCCGCGGTGGCGCTCAAGGCGGTGGACTTCAGCGGCCACGATCTGGGCAGCTGCGTGCGCGAGTTCGGGGTACGGAGGGGCTGCTATCGGCTGGCGGCCCACAAGCTGCTCAAGGAGATGGTGCTGCTGGAGCGGCTGCGGCACCCCAACGTGCTGCAGGTACGAGGGTGGGGTACGGGGATGAGGGTGCTGGCTGGACGTACCCACGCCCGGTCACTCTGGCTGGAAGAGAATTCTTGGTCTTACAGATAAGGCAACGGAATCCCAATGACTGTGTCCATGTGGAGCTGGGTGCAGAACCCGGACCACGGTCGCTTCCCACTACACTGCCCTACCGCTCACTCCTGTGTAGGCTTCCCTTTACGGAGGGACTCCTGGGTTTCTCAGCTTCCACACCATATCCCTTGAAGACAGAAGCCAGGAGAGAGGGTCCCAGAACTCAGGGTGGGAGGTCCGTAAAGACTTAGGACCCTGCTTCCAGCTAGGGTGTTGAGCTCCAGGGAAATGACTCCAAGCCAAGATTCAGGACAGTGGTCAGGATCTCAGTGATAAGGTCCCCTTTCTTGATGGAATGTGAACCCCACTTCTCTCAACTTCCAAACAGTGACTTGTCTGACTTTGAAGATGAGGTGGGACAGCAGTGGGGTTGGGAAGGGCTAAAAAGAGACCCTGTGCCCAGCTTGATTGCTAGAGACTCTCCCCACCCTCTACCCCACCCAGAAACCACTGGAGGGTCTGGAGGGGATTGTGTATTAGGCCAGAAAATGTGCAACAGCCTTTCCCATAAGTGACCCTTGGTGTCTTCAGGCCTTAAAGTGGGCCTTTGAACCACTGGAGAAGCCTCCGGGTCTTAGCTCAGGGGACAGGCTGAGGGCCTGAATGTCACATTATCTGGCAAATGCAGCCAAGAGGCTGGAAGATTGAGAAGGCCAGATGCCCAGGTTCCTACTAAAAGGGTCTCTCTCTCTCCCCCACCCCCTCTTTCTCTCCCCCTCTCCCCTATTCACTGGGGGAGACAGAAAAGATGAGTCCCCTCGGGCTAGACTAAGAGAGTGGCCCTCTCACAGTCCCAGCACTGCCCTAACACACCCACTTTCCCCCTCCTCCAGCTCTCTGTCCTTGAGTCAGTCCTTGGATTAGACAAACCATTCCCTCTATTCGTATCCGAGCAGACTGAGGGGAATCCCTGACTGCTCTTAGCCTGGTGACCATAGGGTGTGTGCGTACTCCACACTCCCCAGTGGAGGAACCTTGCCCACACCTTCCACCCCCTGGCCCATTCAGATTAACCTTTCTGCACCCAACAGAACTGATCAGAAACCCAGGAGTCCCTCCCTACTTTCCTCAGGAGTGTGGACCCCAGGCCTGGGTGGGCACTGCAGAACGAGAGAGAGAGGACAGAGAGCTCTGTGTAGTCCTGCTGGTCCTGGACTCCCCAGGCTCCCCCAGCCCTGGTCAGATACTTGTGACCCGGTTCTGGGCCCTGAACTGATTGTAGGAGGTCAGGCAGGGCCAACAGTTGTGGGTAGTTATGCCTGTTTGCATGGCTGACTCTGTGCAGCTTCAGAGAGTAAGCGGCTGGTTACGTGGCCATTCTGATGGAGGATCTTGTTCTCTTGGCTTCCCTGGGGCTCTTGAAAACCTCCCCTCTTTGGAAACCATGGGGTGTCAGCCAGATTCTGAGGCAGTAAAGAAGGTCTTAAGTGACTTAGCCAGACAGTAAGTATTAATTGACCCAAGACCCCCACCTCCTTTGGATAGGTTCGAATGTGCTTTCCTGTCTCTTAAGGAGCTTGTCCCGCACTTACCCACCCAGACTTCCTAACAAGTGGCCAGCTAGCTAACTGCCCCACACATACTGCCGGACGGTCCTCCACTTCAGTCCCTCCTCCAGCACAATTCTCAGGGCACCAAAGAAAAAAATTACAAGTGAATAATTTTCACCCATTCCCTCACTAAAAACTGGTCCTATCTGGGGTTGGCTGTGTGACTTTCATAGGGTCAGAGGCCGGGGTTATTTGCCCTAGGGCACAAGTCTTTTACCATAGGTAAGTTCCCAGGTCCTTTCTGTTGGGGGAAAAGATGAAAAACTACCATTACTGGGACTCAGGGGTCCATTAGTATGAGTTTAGGAACTGCTTTGAGGGTGGGTCTCCCCCTTCTATTCCCCTACCCCCAGGCCAGTGTCACTTTGGCTTCTTCAGCAATGCCACCTCTGCTGCCAGGACAGCCTGCCATGAGGTCTTCTTGCTCAGGAAGCTTCAGTGAGGGTGTGCAGGGAACTAGAAATAATGTTGTTTTAATTCCTTTTAATCATTTAAAATTTCAAAACCGTTTGACTGTTTGATGAACCGGGGAGGAGCCAGAGAGCATTTCTTAGAGTTCCTGCTCCCAAGGCTCCCAGAGGGCCCCTCCCCTTTTCTGGCATCCCCAAAGTTGGTGCTGTGGGCTCTAACAGACAATGCCCAAGAGGGCATGTTCCACTGGGCACCTTCCAGCACTTGCTCTGGTCCCCAGGGGCTGCCCGGGCGTGATCGCTCTATCCATCTTCTGTGACCCCTCCCCACTCACCCCTGATATACACACACACACTCCCTCTCTGTAGCCCAGGGTCAAAGGGCACAGGGTCTTACCTTCCCCCACACCTCTGTTGTCCCTGGGCCTCAGGCCTCAGATGGGGCCCCAGGCCTGCTTTGGGCCCAGTTTCTGGCCCTGTTAGAGTATATTTCTTCTCCCAAATGAACAAAAGATGAGACTGAAATGCTCAGCCTCACGCTTCCTGGGGGGGGGGGGGGGGTTAATGGTGTCTTTTTATTTTTTCCTGAGGGGTGTTGATTAATACCTCGTTAACAGCGCATTTAACGACCTCCGGGTGTTTAATAACCTTCAGAAGTTTCCCACAAAGACTCAGACTCTGGGCAAGAAAATGAGAACCAGGCCCCAGGCCTGCTCCCCTTACCTTCCCCCACCCCACCAGGGTCTGGGGCCTTCCTGGGCTGATTCGGGAGATGGGGGGTGAAGAGAGAGGGAAGAAGAGGGTATCTTGGACTGCCCCAGACCCCCCAAGTCACAGTCCTAATGATCTGATGGCGGACACTTGAGTGGTGCCTTCCCTTGTGCCAGCGGGACTAGGACAGCTGGCTCTAGGGACGGGGAGCTGAGAGGGCACTCCTGGGATGGAAGGGGGCATGTGAGGGCCTAGAGTAGAGCTAAGAATGGTGTGAATGATGGCATGAAGGGTGACAATATGCAGGGACATTTAGCCATAGGCTTGGCTTCCCCTGCCGTGCTGCATCACGCAGCTCTCCCTTCTCCCTACTCTGGCCTGGACAACTCGGCCTTTGTGTTCCTATTCCACAGGGTGCTGTTTGTTTTGAACACAGTCTGACTTCAGTTCATGTACAGTTGTGGGAGAGGCTGGGAGGAGCAGGGTTCTCTGTGGATGTTGGTTTAAGTGTTAGTAACAAAGTCAGGCTGGACTTCCCAAGCTGATGACCAGCTTAGCTGTCCCAAGCCCCTCCTGAGATCATATGGAGTGGGCAGGCCCTTGTGACCATGCCCAAAAGGAACTGACCTTCCCCAGGAGCCATCCCTTACTACCACCCCCTTGATGTGTGTGGCCCCAATGCGCAGAACACCCAAGAACGTGTCCCTTAGATTCTTTGTTCTTATCAGTGCTTGTCACCAATCCCCAGGGAGCTTGCTTCTCCTCCCACAGACCTGAGCAGAGTAAAAATGAAGCTGCTAGAAAGTGAAAATGATGAGGAATACACAAGAACTGGAGCAAAGGAGGAGGTATAATAACCATTTGCTATCTAGTCAATCAGCAAATGATATTCTTAGAAAGAACCAGGCTGTAGAATTAGAGTGACATAAATTTGAATCCTAGCTCCTGCATTTATTAACTGTGACCTTGTGCAAGTAACTTAATGTCTCTGAGTTGGAGATAGCAATAGTACCTACTATATTCATTTTAGGTTATTATAAGACTTGAGTTATACATACAAAACATTTAGCACAATGTCTGGCTTGTGGTTAACACGTGGTGACCAGAGTGGTCCATTTACCTGAGTGGCAAGAGGTAAGGGCTGATGATGTAGGCTACAGGGCCAGAAGGCAGGCTTCCCAGGCAACATGCTATTCTCTGCTGGACTGAGCTAAAGCAAAGGCCTAGAGATGGCCTGGAAGGAGTACTGGGGGCAGAGGGAGGGGCATATGACAGCCTAGCCCGTCTCTGTCCCCAACCCCACCTGTAACCTAATGACCCACTTTGGGCCTCCTCCAGCTCTATGGCTACTGCTACCAGGACAGCGAGGACATCCCGGACACCCTGACCACCATCACAGAACTGGGAGCCCCTGTCGAGATGATCCAGCTGCTACAGACATCCTGGGAGGATCGATTCCGAGTGAGCAGGGAGTGGGGTGGGCCCTGGGCTCCTGGCTGGGATGGTTCTCCATAGAAGGCCAGCCCTCCAGAGCAGCCTTGACTCCTCCTAAGCCTGGGGAGAGAGAGGGAGGGATGCAGCAAAGCTGACTAGGCCATCAGCCAAGGGGTTAAAAAAAGAAGCAAGACGTAGAGGATCCTGAGGTTTTGGGGGGGGCTCTTCTACATATACACACTCTCAGCCTGACTGCAGAGTCCAAGGACTAGAAAAGACCTTAAGGCCATCTTGACCCTCCCTGTCTTTCCATACACTGGACCACACTCAACATACAACTTCAGGGAGGCGATCCATTATCCCCAGACTTCTCTGCCGCCCACTTCCCACTCACACCATGCTACTTCCCGAGTCGAACAAGCATTAGTAGAAAATCACTGACTTGTTCCAAAAGGCCCCTGGCCTCAGCCCTCAGTGAACACTAGGGCCTTTAAAAGAAAGGCAGGAGCCCCAAAGGAAGGAGCCCTGGATTCCCCAGGTCCCCTCGCAGGAGAGAAGCAGTGAACAGCCTTGTATCTATCTGCCCATCAGATCTGCCTGAGCCTGGGCCGCCTCCTCCACCACCTGGCCCACTCTCCGCTGGGCTCGGTCACTCTGCTGGACTTCCGCCCCCGACAGTTTGTGCTAGTAGACGGGGAGCTGAAGGTGACTGATCTGGACGATGCACGCGTGGAGGAGACGCCGTGTACAAGCAGTGCCAACTGCATACTTGAGTTTCCAGCCAGGAACTTCACCCTGCCCTGCTCAGCCCAGGGCTGGTGCGAGGGCATGAATGAGAAGCGCAACCTCTACAATGCCTACAGGTGACCTCCACCCCCAACCCAGGAAGGCCCATGAGAGAGAGTGGGCTGGAGAGGGCATGGCTGGGAGAGAGCCAATACAAGGTCCAAGAGGCCAGCCAGGGTGGAAGGCTCAGCCTTGACCAATGGAGTAGCAGAGGCGGGGAAAGGCTTCCACCCCTTCAAGAAGGGAACATTCAGGCTCTTGCTGATGAGGCTAAAAATAGCCAGCTCCAAGGAGAATCTGGGTTGGGGGTGGCAGCTGGGAGCTTCTTAAAATAGTGTCAGATTTCCAGTCTAGGGCCTGTGACACCGGCACTGCCCTGTCCTGTCCTCCCCTGGCCCTTCACCTCTGAAAGCTTCTCCACGGCCCCCAGCCACGGGTCTGTTCTGACACTTGTCTGTCAGCCAGCGGGTAATGTGGAGCTGAGCTGTGGGGAAAACAGACCTCCGATCTCAGTTTGGTATGAAGTTAACTGTGGCCTTAGCATGTGCCCAGAACCCCCACCCTGAGTCTGAGTAGACTCCATGGTACACTAGGGGATATGCCTAGTTAGTAGGCCTGAGGGGTCAGGCTCCCCAGCCAGATTTGGGTTCTGTCCCAAGTTGGCATAGAGCAAGCTTGTCCATCTCGGGGCCGGCGGGCCGCACACAGCCCAGGAGGGCTTTGAATGCGGCTCAACGCAAATCCATAAACTTTCTTAAAATTAGGCACAGAACTTTTTATTAGCTCATCAGCTGCTGTTACTGTATTTTATGTGTGGCCCAGGGAAGCCAAAGTTGGACGTCCCTGGCATAGAGGGAGGATGTGTCCCCAAAGGCTGGACCACTGAGCCCCTGGTTTCTTTCTGTCTCAGGTTTTTCTTCACATACCTCCTGCCCCACAGTGCCCCACCTTCCCTACGGCCTCTGCTGGACAGCATTGTCAATGCCACAGGTGAGCTCTCCAGGGCCCATCTGCTTCCTATCACCCTGTACCACTCCCAGCAGATGTGGGGACAAGAATGACCCAGGATGGTACATGGTCCAAAAACCAGCATTCTGTGGCAACCCCCCTCCTCAGTCCATGGGTCCTCTGAGCCCAGGCTCCAGAGGGAGAGAGGGAAGGGCCGCTGGCTCCCTACCTAGGAGAGGAGTAGGAGCCCACAGCCCCCTCTCATAACCACGCTGCATCCTGCAGGAGAGCTCACCTGGGGGGTGGACGAGACCCTGGCCCAGCTGGAGAAGGTGCTGCACCTGTACCGTAGTGGACGGTATCTGCAAAACTCCACAGCAGGCAGCAGGGCAGGTGAGTGGCCTTGGCAGGCATCCAGGGGCTGGGGAGGTGAGGGGCAGATGGAAGGTGAGTGATCACCCTAATTGGGCTAAGGGGCTCATCCCCTCCTAAGGATCACTTGCAGTGATGCACACAGGCTATGTACCCTTCACTTGGAGGTCTCGTCTCTGGCTGAACTAGAACAAGTATAATTTGGCCCTAAACTGGGGGGTAGGCACTGACAGGGTGGCTCCAAACCCCACTATGTACTGACTGTGTAACTTGGAGCAAGTTACTTAGACCTTGAGCATCACTTGCCTCATCTGTGAATTGGGTTCAATATGACCTGCCTCACAAAATTCTTATAGGGGTTAAACACCAGGTGAAATGTATGAAAGCAATTAGCCCGGTTCCTGTCCCACAGCTGGAGCACAACATATGTTTGCTTCTCTGTCCTTCCCCTACCCTTGTGGGGCGAAGAGGGGGGCTGGAGCAGGAGGAGAATGCTAGCCACTGCTTACGGGCTACGGTCCCTCTGCTGAGGCCCTGGTGTTTAGCTGGTTGGCAGAGGGGTAAGAGGTGGGCAGCCTCCGTATTCAAGGAGCTCCGGCCAGTCTTAGGGGTAGGGGAGCCCTCGTTAGCCCTGTAAATAAAGTTTAACGAGGTGAACAATGGCTGGCTCTGTCCCTTAGGACGCCGTTTATGGGGCTGTAAATCACAGCCAGCCCTGGACTTTGGTCTAGTCCCTGGTAGAGGAAGGAGGCAGGAGGGCGGGGTGACCAGAGGCCCAGGGTTTCTGCATTATCAGTCCAGAGCGGGGCTCCCCAGGCAGCAGGAAAGACTCAAGTGAGCAGGCCGTCTGCTGCTGAGCCGCTTCCTGATTGAGGAGCTTGATTTCAGAGGCTCTTTCTGTGTAATGGGGAGATCTCAGGTTCTTCCTCCAGCCTCCACACCAAACACTCAAGGTGTGGATTCCCAAATGGTAATTTTTGTCTTTTACATTCATTTGCATACCTCTTAACTTCCAAAATTTCAGACTGCTCCCCAACTGAGAAGCTTGCCTAACCTCTCTTCCCCAAGGCCAGGAGGAAGTGGGACCAAGGAGTACTCTAAACTCTTGCTACTCAAGGTGTAGTTGGCAGACTGGCAGCATCAGAAGCTGGTTAGAGAGGCCGGTTCCCAGGCCCTACCCCAGACTTCCTCAGTCAGAATCTTCATTTTAACAAGATTCCCTGGAGATTCACATGCCCAGTGAAGTTTCAGAAGCCCACTTTAAATGTTCAAAATGTCCTGATCTCAGCAACCAACCTGGACAGCCAGTGGCTCTGGGTGTGCCCACGCGAGTGCCCACCATTGTGTGCTGCCTGAGCCAGCTGCATGTCCTTAGTGTCTTCCAAAAACTAAATCTGAGCCCGGCCTTTACTGAAGGGTCAGCCCAGTTTCACAGTGGTAGCTGCCTTCATTTCCGTGCTAGGGGCACTGGACTGGATTTTAGCTTTCTCCTAGGAAATGGGTCTCACTGCACTTTGCAGAAAGTGGCCAAGCCCTCACCTCTGAGCACACAGAGCTCTCTCATCTGAGCGCCATCTTCAACCCACAGAATACCAGCACCTCCCCCACAGCACCATTCCCCAGGAAGACTACCGCTGCTGGCCATCCTACCACCACGGAAGCTGCCTCCTTTCCGTGTTCAACCTGGATGAAGCCATGGACATCTGTGAGAGCCATGCCCAGTGCCGGGCCTTTGTGGTCACCAATGAGACCACCTGGACAGGTGAGCAAGTGAGAAAGGACATCCTAAAGGGGGGAGGGGGGGAGTGACTGGACTTCCCTGGAAGAGATTGACAGGTAGTGGCCCCTGTCAGAAGCCACAGATGATGAGAAGACAAGAAGGCTGAGATGATGAGACACAAATACACGTGTCCTCAAGGCAGTCACATTAGGGAGAGTAACCCTGCCTCTAGGGAGAGAAAGATCTGGACTTAGTACCTCTCCCCTCTGCCCCCAGGTCGGCAGCTGGTCTTTTTCAAGACGGGATGGAGCCACATGGTCCCTGATCCCAATAAGACCACATATATGAGGGGCTCTGGCTGACCTGTCTGAGGGCTCAGCTGACCAGCTGATCACCCCTGCCAGTGGGCTTACCTGTGAAGGGGGTGACTTGCACTAGCAGCACTGCGTGTCACCTGGGAAACCCTGCAGACAAGGCTGATGTCCCAGACAGACCGAGGTGACCAGGACAACGTGCAATAACGCCAAATGTTACAATGTGAGTTTACCAGTCTAGACGTGGGACTGCTGGCTCCAGGGCCAGGAATCACGGGGGGCAGGGCTGACTGCCTCTCCATCCCTCTGGACTGCCGGGAAGGCTCAGGCCGGTCTCCATCTGGGGACTCTGCCCCTCCCTGGGACAATTCCATGGGCAGCTCCGTCACTGCGTCGTAGTGTGAGAATGTAGCCAAAGCCCCGGCTGCTGCTGCTGCTCTTGCTACAGTTGCCATGGCCTAGTGGGGGCTGCGTGGGGACAATCGGTCATGGAGCATTCCCTCATAGGAGCTCCAGACGGGATGCTCTGGGAAGTCAGTGATCCTGTACCTGGGGAGGCTACCTCTGGCCACCAGACTGGGGGTGCTCACAGGCCAGCCCAGAGCTGGGGCAGAGGAGCACACATGGTATGAGCCAAGATGTGGGGTCAAGGAGCAGGTTGCGGTTTGAGCCAGGACCTGGGGTGGGGGTGGGGCCGGGGCCTTTCTGCCTCATTTGCTTTCAGTGAAAGCCACAAAACAGCCAAAACCAGCCTCACCCCCTTCCTGGAGTTTGTATATCCAGAAGCTTTTGTACTTCTTGTTCATTAAAATGTTTATTTTTGTAAAAAAGAAAAATCAATCAATTAATAAAATAATGTTTCACAGCAAGGCCTCTTTGGAAACCCCAGTTTCTTGGGCGGACTGACTTGTCCTCAGTGATGTCTTTGGCGTGTGTTTGTGGGGGGTGGGGCCAATGTGACATGGGGGATGACCTTTGAGGGAGTGAAATCTCCATGACAAACACTGAAGTCGGCAAAATGTGTCTTCAGGCCGGGCTCCCGGGGTGCCCCTCCCTCGTTGGCCACCCGTGTCCGACAGAAGGCATGAAGGACTCCTTCCCCTAAGGAGGTGTGGGTTCTAACATCCTTATATACAGAGCCTTTGCCCAAGGGCGTGATCGCCTAATGGTGAGACCAGCCACCTCAGGGGACACAGAGCAATCTCCAGTCCAGTCACCTTTGCCTTCATACAGGGTTGCACCTAGCTATCACCATTATTGCCAGTGGATGCGTTTCCTTTCCAGAGCCTTTCTCTGAGCAAGAAATACGAGGGCTGTCCGGAAAGTACCCAGCCATGTACTATGAGAAAGGGGGGCATTTGTGGCTGGAGTTTTTCCAGGCAGCCCTCGTGTATGGCAAGTGGAGCGAAGGGAGGTCTGGGGAAAGGCCAGCCACCTCCTCCTGGGTCTCAGGGGGGAGGGTGTAGCAGGGGAAGACCCAAGTGCCTGGAAGCCCAGAGCATCTACCGCCCGGTGTGGAAGAGTATCCAGGTCAGCTGGGGAGGCCTGTCCCCACACCCCACCTCAGCACGCCCAGCAGGGAGCACTGCCACCGCCTAGAGGAGGTGGGGCCCAGCGCTCCGGGTCAGTGCCCTGGGAGTTCAGTGTGTGGCAGACAGAAGGAGGAAGAAGATTAACACGAAAGCAGAAAATGGGATTAAGAGGCCTCAGGATAAGGTGCCCGCCCCACCCTCGCCCCCTCATCATGACAACAGCTTTTTGCTTTCACTCGGTGGCTCCTGGAGCCCGGAGCATGTAAGGCTCAGTTGCCCCTTGCTCCCAGGGACAAAGCCAGAAAGAGCATGAGACTACTCGGGCTGCCAGGAAGAGGGCCCAGGCTGCCCCCTCACATGCACTGTCTCATTTAATCCTCATGGCAGCAATGTGAGACAGGTGATGGACCAGAGAGGCGAGGAGCCAGGATTCAAGCTGAGGTGATTGCCGCTGAAAGCCTGCGTTCCTTCTCTCCTACCCACTATCTCACACAGGAGCACAGGGTCCCCCTGGGCCCAAAAGGTCAATGACCAACTCAACCCTGCCACTTCCCTTGGGAAGGATTCCCAGACTCACAGCCCGCCTTTGACGAGAAGCCCCCAGGGCGATGAAGGAGACCAGGTCTGCCTCTGGGGCATCAGCCCGTAAGGACGAGGATGTCTAAAGGATCCCTCCGAGCTCTGTCGTGCGGGGCTTTATTGCCTCTGTTCACCTCTCCCTGAATCAGACCAGTGCTGCCCTCTTGGGTGGAGAAAGTACTTCATCAGTCCCAACTATGGAAAGGTGACGAACCACAATATTTCTTAAAATTACCTCTCAAGCTCTAGCCCAGTGATTCCCAACCTTCCTAATGCCCGACCCTTTACTACAGCTCCTCATGGTGGGGTGACCCCCATAACATTATTTTCGTTGCTACTTCATAACTGTAATGTTGCTACTGTCATGAATCGTCATGTAAATATCTGATAGGTGTTTTCCGATGGTCTTAGGCGACCTCTGTGAAAGGGTCATTCGGCCCCAAAACGGGTTGCGACCCCTTGGAACTGTATTAAAGGGTTGCAGCATTAGGAAGGATGAGAACCAGTGCTAGAGGACTCCCTGATGACAGGGTAGGGGGACTTTTATTCTCCCACCCCATCCCATAAACCCTTTCAGCATCCTTTTTTTTAGGACTGTGATCCCTTGTCCTTCTGCCCCATTCTACCCGACACTCCCTCAGCTGGCTTCATTCAGGGTCCCAACCGGAAAGGAGCGCACAATGAACACTCAATATATTTACAAATGTGTGGGTATAGGGGAACCCCAAGGTTGTAACCTGGGACTAGTAGCAATAGAGCTGATACTATTTCTACCCAAGGGAAAGGAGGGGGTCTGTTACCAGAACCCAGAAGGTATCAAGTGACCAAAGGACACGGGCAGGCAGGGTGTCCTCACATGGAGGGAGCCAGAAGGACTTCTTTCACGGCCCTCTACTCGTTCCTTTCATTCCCGTCCCCTGCGGAGCTCTCCATTGGGGCAAACCTACCTTGAAGCCAGAGGGAGCTGGATGTGAGGTATTTGTCAGGCCACTAAGACAGAGAGCAGATCAGGAGGGGCAAGAAGAAGACACCCTGCATACTGCCCCACTTGACATTTTAGCTTTTGTTGGGCTTGAGGGGAGAGCAAGAGAAGACTTTCCTTTTTTTTTTTTTTTTTTTTTTGAGCCCAATTCCATTCTTAAATGTTCAGCTACTGTTTGGCTGAGGGAACACACTGTGTCCAAACCTTCAGGATTCCTCTGCAGCATGCATTCTCATCAGGGGCACGATCATCCCCATGGAGACAAAACTCGGTTCTTAAGGGATGAAAAAAGTCTTAGCAATCCCAGCGGTTTGTGGCCTTCCGAAGGGCCCCAGTACATAAACAGATACAGAGTACATCCATGCTATTACAATGTCATGGGGGTGGTGGCACTTAGGGAATAAATCCACAAGGTACTTAGCATGGTAGGGGGCAATAATGAAACAGATTACGAAGCACTGGATTGTAGTGATCCATAACCTTTTCTTGGGTTGGCACTTAGAGCT
Source organism: Lyroderma lyra (assembly GCA_004026885.1). Taxonomy (NCBI): domain Eukaryota; kingdom Metazoa; phylum Chordata; class Mammalia; order Chiroptera; family Megadermatidae; genus Lyroderma; species Lyroderma lyra. The sequence continues at coordinate 338,265 of PVJL010000433.1, forward strand.
TTGAATCTGTCACCCTCAAAAGTGCACTTTATATTTATACGTACCCATATACTATTTCTATAAGCTGATATATATGCATACTCTCTTGTGCAGTTCATAATAAGAACAAAGTACAATTCAAATTATTTTTCACTTAGTGCTTTACTCAACATACTCTTGCCCATGGTGAACATCTTGGGCCACTCCCACGCCTCCTGCCTCTTCCCGCAGCTGATAGTTCTCTGGTTGGTGTTTCCTTACACAGAAGAGCTCAGGGTCACGGGCAAGCCAGAGGACTTCAATGTATACTCACCCTTCTCTCAACCGATCAAGCCACAAAATGTTTCTTGAGTGCTAGTCACTGTAATGGATACTGACATATCAGACAAGCGCCCTGCCTTCCAGAAGTTCACAATGTCACTAGAGATGTCACAGACTGGACAAATTCGACAAGGCAATATACAAGCTGTGACTCTCAGGTAATGAGGCCAATTTCCACATATGGCTTGTGAAAGCAAAGGGTTTGTTGGCCACATCTCAGATCCCTGAGAGCCAGTTAACCTGGTCCCCTAAGAGCATCAGTTCCCCACCAGGAGCCCCACTGCTAATTTTTCATCCAGAGAAAGGCCTGCTTTTCCTTACTCGGTATTTCTTATCTCTAAGCCAGTTCTCTATTGTCACTAGACATTCTCCCCATTCCCATGGCGACTCAACAGGCTTCAGGGCAGAGCCTGTCAGAGGCTTCTTGAAAGTGTAAATAGAGTGTGTCTACTGTTTCCCCCTTATCCATACACTTCTTTGGCCCTTCAAAGAGCTCTAGTAGATTAGGGAGGCACAATTTCTCCTTACAAAAGACAGGCTGCCTTTCCACAGGAGGCGGAGTTGGCTCAAGTGCTCCCTAATCCTGCCCTTAGAGGTTCTGCTGACTTGCCTGGCGTGGAAACAAAACTTGTGAGCCACTTCCCTGAAGCCCCTGCCACAACCTTTGGTTCTTTAGCACAAAGGTTACTCTCAAGAAAAGGTTCTCATTTTGTTCTTGTCCATCCATAATATCAATCTTCTTGTTTATTTGGGGAAAGACATACAGGCAAAAAAGAAAAACAGTAAAATGCACCGTATGCTTTGGTTTCCATTTCTTCAGAGATGTAAGGCACTGTTATTAATCTGAACTTATACGGAAGATAACAGTGAGGTTATCTGTATCACATTTCATTTTATGACATATCACCTTGTTTACACTGCTCTTTAGATTGTTTATAGGATATAGATTACCTTTAAATGCCCTGGTCTTGTTTAGTCATTTTTTTCTTCCCGTCAATAAAAAATTTTAAAGGCAGTCATTGTTCTAAGAAATGACTATGGTGCTTAGGACACAAAGATGCTTTAATCAGGAGAGACAGTTTGTCTTGTATCTTGGCCTCCTGTATCCTTTTGAACCAGGCTTTGATGCTGTGTGAAGTTTTCTGACTCCATCGTTGAGCTATGCAACATTTTGCAGTTATTAAGAGCAAATGAGTTTTTCCTTTAAACATGGCCCTCTGCTTAGCACATTTAGTACTATTTGACTTGGGTCTCAAGATAGTGCTATTCCTGGAATGAACTTCACATGCTGAAATTTTTTTTAATTACCCACCATCCTATCACATATGCTAAAATGACCTTTTCTTTCCTATGGGCTCTCCAACAATTTGCTGAGGTGAAGAGATTTATACAGGGTACTTTTGGGTTAGGAATTTACAGGTTAACTCTTTAATGCACAAATCATTTGTGCTACTTCTGAAAAATTATTCCGAGCAAATAATTCAAAATATGGAAAGATTGAAATGCACGCAGATGTTCCTTGCAACATTATTTAGAATAACAAAAAGAATGACAGTTATATAGCAATATGATTACAATATATAAATTAGAGTGTTAAATAGAAAAAGCAGGTGCAAACCCTTGTATGCAACTGTGTAAAAATGTGTGTGAAAAAAGACTGAAAGGAACACACACAACTAATAATTTTGCAAGGATGACAAACTAATTAGTATTTTTTTATTTTCTAAACTTTTCTTGTATGTCATGATGCTGCTTGATTTTAATTTTTAAATTTTAATTCAATAATTCTTTCAATGGATTTAAGGAGTAGCTAGATCTCTCTTTCTCTCTCTCTCTCTCTCTCTCTCATATTATATAACCTTCATTTAAATTGGCCTTGTGGAAAGTCAGCCCCACTACCCCCTGATCCATAAAAAGGCATTTGATGGTTTAATACAAGAGTTGAAATCACAAATGACTATAGGAGTCAGCAGGAAAGGGAGGCGTGCTGCCTGTGGCCATCTGGATAACTTAGGCCTGAGTGCATAGGTAGTTCAAGGGAATCGGAGTATTTTTGGTAATTCTCCTAACTTATGCATTTTGACCACTAATTCAAATTCAAAAATAAAATAAAGACGTTTGTGGGCCAAATACAACGTGTCTGAAGCTGGCTTCAGCCAGTGGGCTGCCAGTGTGTGTCCTCAAGCCTAAAGCCCATTTTTGAGGTTACAGCCAACTTGCCTGATTTCTAAGCACTTGGGCAACCCAACCTTCCCCATACCCTCCCATTCACGCTTCCTCAGTGAGCCTGGCACTTCCGGCCGTGTGATGAGGGTGATGAAGGATATTAGTCCTCAGAATTACGAAGGCTTGTAAATCTGTCCCTAGTTGGAAGCATTTCTCCTGCCAGAACTTGAAAGCTGGCGACATTTTAAATATTAATTTGTTTCTCTGTCTGTCGCTTACATTTAGTGTGTCCGGAAGGAATGCATTTGATGCTGTTCAAATATGTCCAATTCCATCCCTGAGCCCCTGAGCAGTTGTCAGATGGGCCCAGCTGGGCTCGGGTTCTGTTTCCAGTTTGTTGTCAACCAGACACGAGCAGGCAATATATCTATCACTGCTTCTTCCAATGCCACTGCCCTGGCCCCACTCACTGGCTTCAGAGGGCTGACCTCAGGGTGGAGAAGGTGCAGCCACCTCTTCGGCTCCATCTCCACTCTCCCTCCACCTCCATTTCCCTCTCCTCCACGGAAGCTCCTTTGGTACCACAGCCAACCACTGAGGAATCCTACCTGCTCCCACTCCGGCATCTGCTTTTGTTGTCTCGTGACAGAGCCCCGGTAACATCCATTTCTGGAAATGAGCCTTTTGCTTGTAGGGACCCCATTGGCTTTGCCACACAAGCATTTCCCAGTATTAAGAGATTTGACCCTAGACTTGCAGCAAGTGCAGCTGACACTCCAGAACTGACCATTATTCCCTATTCCTGCTATAGACCATGGACCATCTGACCCCACAAGGTCAATGTGATGATGGCCCTGCTGTCCTCGGGGGCCATGCCAAACTGTACCAGCAGGATTTTTCAGGAACTTGGGTATAGATCAACTAATTAACCACCTCCCACCAATAAACAAATGACTTGAGGCTCCCCCGGTAGCAAGCTTTGGCTTCTACAGAGCGAACCGCCCCTTCCTTTCCCGTTCAGGATCTATTGTGGTCACAAATGCCTCCTATTAGTTCTTGGTGTATTTTGCACACTGCAGATGCTGCCAGATGTTTACTTTTAACATGAGGAGAATCACACTGCTCTTATGTTTGGGGGGAAGGGAAGGGGAGCTCAGGGCTATGAGCAGGAATGGCAAGCCCTTCCATAGCCCAGTCTCTGGGGGCTCCTTCCCTCTCCCCTCCAGATGTGGCCTGGCCCCCACCCCACTTTGCCAAGTCAGCAGATCCAGACTATTCCAAGCATGGAGGGCCCTGCAGGCTCCAGAGCCCAGGCGACTGCACACATGGCCCACCATGTGGGGCGCACGTGTGTAACTCTGAGGCCAGGCCTGGGCTCCACAAGCCCTCATGGTTCTCTTAGAGAGGGACTCCTCACCACAGAGTACCCTTCTCACCTTGCTTCCCTACCCCTTTTCAAAACAGCTCCCTCCTTGACAAGACCAAAAGGCAGAATTCCCTTTTGAGAGGTTTGGACTATCCAAAATGACACCTTCGGCAGTTTATGGCCTTGGTAGGACCCCACAGACTAACCTTGAAAACACAAAAAGCTCAATCCATTTTGTAGCTACAACCCAGCTGCCTGATCCTATCACAGCTTGAAGTGTCCAGTAGGGTCTTGTGCTCCTAAGGGGAGCTAAGGCTGATGGCAGAGGCCAGCACAAATACAGGGTCCAAAGTCTTCCAAAGACATGACAGTCAGTTACCTACAACCCATTGAAGGAAAGAAAGTTAGCACATCACCTTGTGCCACCATTATGTCCACTGCTAGAGGAGGACAGATAGCCTACTCCTTCGTTCATCCATCAACCTGTCAGGTCCATCTCCTTCTCTCTTAAGTCCTCTTGGGCTCTAGTAATCTAGAGGCTTAAAACAGCTTCTCTTTCTCTTTTCTCTTAGTGGTGCCCAGAGAGAGGACTGAGAAGCAGTTCATAACTAGCCCATACTCCCAAACAGAGATGGAGAGAGGGGTGAGCAGCAGCTCCCAGCCAAGCCCAGACAGACTGGAGGAGCCTTACAGAGGAGCCTTACAGGGCACAGCCACGCAGTTTTATTGAGGACTTAGTATGTGGCATCGTACTAGTAGGAGTGTGACTGAGTTGGCTACAACCCACCTGCTGGACTCCTCTTAGAACTATACCCCTCCCATTTCTGTGCCATTTAACCCCAACTCAGCAATGATTGAGAGCTGGTAGGAGAAGGGGAGACAGCCTTAATAGCTGTCTGGAGAGCTTGTTTTTTCCAAGAATAAATGGGAGGCAGAAATCACAAAGTGATATTTCAGTATGAAACTGTGAACTTACCCAGTTCGTGCCTGTATCCAACCACCCTGCAAACCCCCATTCTTCCTCATCTCAATCCCCTTCACAGTATATAGTTCTTCAGGGGAAAACTGAGGTACTCCCAATCCAGTGCTCATCCTTCTCCTCTTCCCACAGCTGCTCTGGGGCAGGACCAAAGCTGAGGTGATCTTTACCACCACCCACTCCAGGAAGCCCCTCTATCTTTTTCCTCAAAGACTCCTGCACCCCCAGGGCAAGTGCTTGACTTCAGAGCTCAGGAAAGGTGCTTTCCTTTCCTGCTTGCCCTCGAGGCGTCTCTGACCCTTCTGAGAATGCACATCCATCATTTAAACGTTTATTCCTATATACACCTATTTCATTCTCTAGCTCTGTTTAACAACATTATTAAAAGGTGACACCCCTGAAAACTTTAAGAAGCTCAAGGGAGGGGACACAAGTTGAAGAAGAGCCTGGGGACACACAGGGAAGATAGAAGATGTGTAGCTCTGGTGACTCACTGAAGCTGACCAGGACTGAGGTTATTCCAGCATTCTTCTTGAAAAGAGCCAAGAAAGATCCAAAGGCTTGCCTGAGGCTGTGGCCTTAACCTCAGCCCTCCGCCTGTGGGTCTGTTGATGTCAGCCCAGGGAGAGGTAGTTAGAAACAATGAAGCATGTTACTGGGGCCTTTGGGCAGAGGGCATGGAGGCACTTTGGTCTAGTGGTTATGAACTTGAGTTCTGAAGTCAAGCACTTGCTTCTGAATTTGAGCTCCATAAATTATGCCCTGTGGGACCTTACACAAATTCATTTTATCATTTAGCCTTGGGCTCATCGTCTATAAAAAGGGGATATAACAGTACTTGCCTCATAGGGTAGTTGTGAGGCATATGTAGAAAAATGTTGATAACTCACGGAGCCTGTCACACCATAAGACTTCAATAAACATTAAGTATTATCATCATTATTGTCTTTTATTATTGGGTTCCAGACCTGGCCCTCTCTAAGAAGTCCTAAGGAAAAATGACCATCTCTCTGGGTGTCAGTGTGTCAGGGGCTCATTCAGGCTACCCCAGCTCAGTCTTCAGCCAGATGTGGCTCAGTGTGTACAGCACATGAGGTACGCTGGGGACCCTGGGACAGGACAGGACCCCCATTGGGCTGGGGAAGGTGCTGGAAGGATGGCCTCAGCTGCAGCTGCTGGGCAGCTATCCAGGGTGACAGGCAGAATGCAATGTGCAAGGGTGTGGAAACAGACAACAGGTGGCAGCTCAGTGGCCAGGAAAGTGGCAGATCTTCTAGCATTTGGTAACAGGGTATCCCTACCAGCAGGTGGGCCACAGCAATGGGCCATTCCATAGGGGTATTCCAAAATCCAAGCAGGCAGGCAACATCAAGACAGTCCATTAGCACCCCTAAAAGGCTAGACTGGTAGGGAGAGGCCAGAGAAAGCAAAGCAGGGTCCCAGGCCTAGAAAGACAGACCCGTTATGTAGACAAGGCTACAGGCCCAGCACACAGGGAGAAGTGGCATTGCCAGAACACAGCCTCTAGCCCGCAGGAAGGGCTGACAGCAAGGCAAGTCCTGATGTAGTCCAGGTAGACTCCAACCCCTGGGCCCCGAGGCCTGGCTAATTGCCAGGGCAACGGGGCAGGCACAACTCTGTGCTGTCCACACACTAAGGGTGCAGGAGAGAGAAAGTAGAGGTCATTATGGGATAGCTCCTTTCTCTCTCTGTCTCTGTCTCTGAAAACCACACACACACACACACACACACACACACACACACACACACGCACACACATACACATTCCTTCCAGCTACTACTCTAGTTTTTCTGATTCTTGCCCTTTGGCCTGTTTTTCTTTTTTCTCCCCTAGATTCTACTTATTGATAAGGAAGAACCAAATTCAGCAGGATTAACTTTTTTAAAATAAAAAGCCCAGTCTATCAGGTTTATAATAGCCCCTCTGATAGTTATCTAACAAGTGACCTGTCGTTAGACTTCTGCCCTGTGCCCCAGTGGATAGAGCATTTTACAGTGGTGAATACAGCTGGACCCCAATTAAGGAAGAAGGGTGAGGGTCCCCAGAGCCCCTAACTTGGGTTCAGCTCTCACATGTTTCATTTTTAGGCTCAGCTAACAGCTCTTCCATAAATTGTTTTAGACCAATGTATTGCCAATGACTTTGTCTTGGAGACTAAGTGACCTTGAGAGCAAGACTCAAGTGTTCTCTACTGTAGGCCCACATCTTTTTTTGGTGAGGTGGGGGGTAGTTCCTGGCTGGGAATCAAACCCAGATCATGGTGTTGAGAGCACTGAAGCCTAGCCACTACACTACCAGGGAACCCCACTAGGCCCACATCTTTACAGATGCAAAAACCTAACCCATATACATTCATGTAGGCCATTAAGTCTCACACTTGTGCATCTGCATTAACCCCTAAGCCTTATATACACACACAGTTTTATACTGTTTCTCAGCCCACACACATATTCTTAATCACTGGCCTTCAAAACATAAGGGTACAAGATAGGGTACCACATTGGGCACCTCATAGGGCACAACACAGTCACTAGAACAGCTCTGGGCACATCAGCCACACTGTCCCTTCACCTGCCCTGGCTGGGCCTCTCCTTCCTCCTTAGCAAAGGTCTGAGAAACTAGTGACCTGGACTTGGTGGGAGTAGGCTAGGCTGCCTTCTCAGTTTGTTCTCAGCCTTAGAATAAGGTAATCGGTATATATGACATACTGACCCACCTGGATCTGATCTCTGTAAAATCTATCTGGAGCCAGAGTCACAGGACCTTTCCTTACTGCCAGGACTTTCTGGATACATAAAAGGCAAAGGACAAGTGATATCAGTCAGAGGAAACTTAATAAAGAGAAGAGGTTACCTAAGTGATGGGAGAACTAAGAAGCTACACCAAGGATGATAAGCCAGTCCAGACATGAGCAACAGCAGGGAGCCACTTCTGCCCTGGGGCTGGAGGAAAAAAGGAAGGAGAGAGATTGGGGATACCAGAGTCCAAAGCCAGGGCTGCCCAGTGAGGAATGCAGCCACAGAGAGAGGCGTCATCTGATATGAGCCAGAGCCATGAAGAAATCCAGAACCAAAGAAACCATAGGCAGCAGAGAGAAAGAAATACCCCAACTTTCTCCCTCTTGTAACCTCTTACTTTCTGCCAGCACACCTCTCCATTGGGTAACCTTCCTGGAAGCCAAGGGGCAATAAGACTGGGAAATGTAGTCCCTGCGGAGCAGCTCTTGAAGGCCAAGGTACTCATCTGAGAGCAAGCAGGCAACTGACCAGCAGCAGCCAAGAATGATGACCCACTGTGCCTTGGATAGGCCATTGCAAGTATCTCTGCTTTGGAGAAATAGAAGATCCAGTCCCCCCCACCCCCAGATAGCAGCATCCTCCTTAGTCCTCTCAGCCTCACAAAGAGGGAAATGGGTCAGCTGCCTCTGATGCCCCATTAACATGCACCATCTGAAGGTTGTTTTGCACATTCACTGCAGCAGGAAGATACCCATGAAGGAAACCAGGCATTGTCTGTGACAAAGTGGTGCCGTTCCTCAAGAGCTGTCTGGCTGGGCTGGGTCCAGGTACCCAGGGACTCTTGGAGCCATAGGAAAAAGGCATGCACTGTACCTTGGGGAATGGTAAGTTATCTGGCTGGGGACCAGGAAGGAGGCATTGTCCAGGGCACCAGAACACTCAGCATGCTCCTTAGAGGAGATCAGAGAGCCCCTCTTCCCTCCCTCTGATGCCTCCCCAAACTCACACCACATTTGGCCTGGCTTCCTTCCAGCCTCTTCCAGTGGCTTACCCAAGGTCCTCAGCCTGAGCTGGGCATTAGGCACATGTGCCTTTATGTCCCCCTTTCTTCCTATACCCACCCCAGAAGCCAGTCCTGAAAGGGGAAGACCCCCCCACCCTGCAAGATCTGCAGTACAAGGGTCCTGGGAATAAGGGTAAGGGAGGAGGTAGGACGGGTAAGATAAAGACATCTCTGTGATTCCTGGAAACGTTTCTGACCCCCAGGAAGGAAGGCTTTGCCCACCATGGGTTGCAACTCTGAAAATGAACCCAAGACAACATGCAAAATGTTGTCCCACCTTGACCCTCCTCAACAATCGCAGCCTAACTTCTGCTTGGATGTTGTCATTCACAAGCTCCAGTGTTTCCTAAGTCTTGTGTCCTCAACTGGTCTGCAAGTTCTCTGCAGGCAGGAGTCCCATCTGCACAACATGGAGTCCAGCACGAGCCCCTCCCTGTGCTGCACGAGTCCTTCACAGTGGGTCCTAGGCAGGACCAGCTACAGAATTTACAAAGCCCAGTGCAAAATGAAAATGTGGGCCTCCCTGTTGAAACGTCATTGCAAATTTCAAGATGATGACAACAGAGCATTCAACCAAGGACAGGACCCTTGTAAGCCTGGGGCCCTGAGGGACAGTACTGGTCACACACCTGTGGGCCTGGCCCTGGTCCCATGTGGTGTGAGTGGTAGCTTGCCGCCAAAGATGCCACCATCAATCCTTACCTCCCTGTGCCCGCAAGCCACTCCCGCATTAGGAAGTGGAGTCCAATTCCCCTCCATTGAACCTGGATTTGACCAGTAGAACGTAATGGAAATGACATTCTTGTACCTCCAAGACTAAGTCATAAGAAAACTTCTGCCTGAGCCTCGTGAATGCTTGCCCTTGGGACACCCCCTCTCAGAACTCAGCCAACATGCTGTGAGAAACCCACGCCACATGGCAAAACCACGCACAAGTCAATGGTCCCAGCTGAGCTGCCAGAGGACAGCCAGTAGCAACTGCCAGTCACGTGACTGAACTACCTTAATCAGCAGCCCCACTAAGGCTTCCTCTGACTGCACCCTTCACAGCATGTGACTGCAGCCACATGAAAGACCCCAAGCCAGAGCCACCCTCACTGAGTGAAACACAGAATTAGGAAAAACAATCATAAATTCTTGTTTTAAACCATTAAGTTTGTAGTGGTTTGTCATTCGACAATAGAAAATTGGGACACACTCCAAAGAGTGGTATTCACTTGAAATACAATATGAATGACCTGGGTTATATGTCACGACAGCACTGGCTGAGCACACAGTAGGAGTTTAAGACAGGCTGACCACCCTTCCTGACCAGCAGCCTGTGGGCACCAGACATGTGGATCCCTGACCCAGGATGTGCCCTCTCACTGGCAGATGCCTTTTATGCTAGAATATTTGCCATCTGGTTTCAACCTGACATCTCCCTGGCTGATGAGGACACGGATACTGCTGTCTCCAGAGATTCATGACCACTTCCTCCCGCCCCATTCCTACCCTTCCTATCTCAGGAAATGAAAAGCAATTTTTCCCCAGGGCCTGTTTACCCATAGCAACATAACAGGATTTCCAAAACCAATCTCACAGCCAGTTCCAATATCTGTCTTCACTGTAATAATAATACAGATGCTGCACCTGCCCCCAGATTCCCTCTTCTGCTCTCGTGTTTGTTCATTTGTTTCTTCGGGATCTTTAAACATCTGATTAAATGTCATGCTTCAAATGAAAAGTTCTAAAGACGGAAGATTATCAGACTTGGTAACTTTCATCAGCCCTGCTCTCTGCTTGGCTGCTTTTTGCAACCCCCCTTTTCTCCCTCCCCACCCACACTACCTCCCAGAAACCCTCTGTGCCCTGTGAGTTTCCCTCCCAGTTGCTGGGCACACTAGTCTCTCCCTGAGAACCCTGGGCATCAGCAACAGGAGGCTCTTATGTCAGCATGTAGCGTGAGGCTGACAGAAGATGCAGTTTGGCTGGGGATGGGCTTCCCTCTGTGTCAATTAGACCAAGAGGGGTCTGAGATTGCAGGCTAACCTGACACTCCCTTCCTATGATGCTCTTGACCAGAAGGCCCCGCTCCTTATAACACCAACTCCCCCCAAAAGGCACCCCTCCCCAGAAGTGCAGGTAAAACTAAGTGACCAGCACTCAAGGGATATGTAACCACAGGGGGTCCTAAGCCCAAGTCTCCCACCAACTGCCCCCACTGTCCCTTGGCAAAATGAAAGCATGCAGCGGGACACAGGCCAGGCTTAGTCTACACATCCTGGTCCTAATTTTTGTTTTGTGAACATGAATTGCCACTTTAGAGATCTTGGCCGTAAGATGGGTCCCCAAGCAGCTCTTAGGTTCTACCTGACTTGCAAATAGCATGTTTGCTCACCAGGAGGGCGATGGTCCCAAGGCCAGCAACTGTAATGCAACAGGAAAGACTTTTGACATAATGACCAATTTTTTTCCTCCCAAAAGCTCCCTTCTGTCCTCCCGCTCCTCCACCCCACCTCCAACTCACATTTAAGCAGTTAGGCCGCGCTATGCTTTTGGCCTCAAAGGAAGAATGTGATAGGGAGAAAAAGGAAAATGGAAGCTTTGATGTTTGGACAAGAGTAAAATATTTAGGGGAAACATCTTGTGTGAAAGCAGCGCCCCTCTCCACCCTTCCTCTATACTCCCAACAATAAACAGTGTAGGTGCCTCTGAAGTGGTGTAGGGGGTGGGCTGGGGGAGGGAAGCAGGGGGGAAGGTGATGCGAACAGAAAGACTGACGGCCCCTGACCTGAGGGGTGCGTGCAGATGGGATGAGAAACACACCAGCAAAGGGCCTCCGTGAGGGACACCGCTGGCACCCTGAACCCTGGGCACCACTCATCACAGCACCCAGGGTCTCTGTGGATGTCTTTCCAATGGGCCCCCCCCCCATAACTCTTCCTTCCACAGCAGCCAATAAGAATGGCAGTTGTACTTTGCTGTCACCCCATCCAAGTTACCTCCACTCAGCCCCACCATGTCCCAGGACACCTGAATCCTCAAGAAAAGGAAGTTGTGTCCTCAACCTGCATACCATCACCAGCCCCCCACACACACCACCTGTGTAGCAGCTCAAAACCTCCCTCGCCACCCACGAGCTGGAAGGCTAAACTTACCGCCGTCACAATGTCACAACGCAGACTGCGCCCTTGCTTAGGGGCAGGCATCTCTACATAAGGCTTGTTTTTCCTGCCTCATCTTATTTTGTGAAAGAACAGACATGCAAATTCCTCCCAACCGCCCTTAAAACATGGACTTAGCTTCCCTGCTAAGCCTTTTCTTATAGGACTGCTCAACCTCATAGAGCAGTTAACCTTTCCTTGGTGTTACATCTGCAACCTTTTCTTTCTATCATTCCACGGCTACACTGCATTGCAATTATTTACTAACAGGTCTACAACTCTTACTGGGTTGGAATGTCTTGAAATCAGGGCCCAGTCTTGCTCATGTTTGCATGCTTTGTAATTGGCACATAATAGACACTAAATTAATGTCTGTATAGTTAAATTAAATTCCTCTGGGGGGGTGAGAAAAGAGAAGGGATTAGTAAGTACAACTTGGTAGTTACAAAATAGTCATGGAAATGTGAAATACAGTATTGGGAATACAGTCAATAATACTGTAAAAACTATGTATGGTGTCAGATGGGTACTAGACTTCCAGGGTATCACTTCATAAAGTATATAATGCCTAACCACTATGCTGGTCACCTGAAACTAATATAAAATAATATTGAATGTCAATTATAATTTAAAAATATATATATTCATGGGATGTAAAGCATAGCATAGGGAATATAGTCAATGGTATTATAATAGCTATGCATGGTGTCAGAGGGATAGTAGACTTGTTGGGTTTATCACTTTGTGAGGTGTATAAATGTCTAATCACTACATTTTTTTGTATACCTGAAACAAATAATAAAAAAAAAAGAGCAAGGAGATCCCCAAATCCCTTCTTGTTAGAAAATAATTGGTGTCATTACTATGATAGAGATGCATGCAATAGAACCACAAATGATATTTAATAAAGTTTCCAATTCTCTTATAATTCCTTATATGCCAATTTTCTTTCTCATGGAAATATTTTCTGTATTTTTAATTAGAGATTTGAGATAAAGAATAAACATGAAGAAAATGCTGAAGATGGATTTGAAGATCATAAAATCATCAGAACAGAAAATCAAAAACAGAATTCCTTATTAAAGCAGCTCCAAAGCAAAAAAAGATAGTCCTAAAGAGTAAGCAAGTAAGGAAAACACAGTTTAGTAAATCACCATCAGGTTCACCTTCTGTCAACGCTCCTTAATTTTGGGGGGAGCAGTTTTCTGAGCCTTCCTACCTTGGTTTTGCCTTGGTTCCTTTCCTCGAGTCCTAGTCTTACCCCTGAACTCCTCATTCTGAACTCCAGCCGGGAGCTCACCTCCTATTTTATTGAAACGATTAGGAATGTCTGATATGAACTTCCTCAAATTTTCATCTCTCTGCTTCACCATCTCTCTAAAATGACTGGCAAGGTGTGAGGGGGCAGGGGGACCCACATACACTGCCACGTGCAACTGTTAAAATCTTACTAGAAGACAATTTGGCAATGGGTATCAAAATCTTACATGTGCATAACCTTTAACCTTGCCGTCGAAGCTCTAAGATTTTATTCTAAAGAAAGAATTGGAGAAGCACACCAAGAAATCCACCAAGACGGTCGGTGCAGTGTGGTTGATCACACACCCTCGGAGCCTTGTTTCTGTACCATCTTTGTGTCGTGGGCTTCGGCTACTCCGGCTTCCACTTTTGTTCTTCTCTTTCTCAAATGTCCCCAAAAGCCCTCATGCCCCACCTGCAAGTCCCCTGATGCGTGTCTCTCAGCCCATTCCAATGTGCTCTGCCTCACTCAGACCCTGCTCCAGCCACCTAGAGACGATCCAGCAGGCCGCCTTGACACGGGAGCTTCCTGGGGACGGGGCACGCAGGGCCGGGCTTGGGGAGGACGGACCACTCGGGGGTGAGGAAAGAGCCGTATAGGCGGGCGGGCTGGCTCCTGGCCCCTGGGCGCCTCGGACTCTCCCTCTGCCTAAACCTGGGCAAATCTCTTTTCTCCTGAGTTCACCTGAAACAGATGGGGATTTTTCAAAAGAAATCTTAGTGGGCTTTTTTCTTTTTAAGGAAAAGGGACATAGATTCTGATATAGGAAACATGAAAGAAAGAGGGAGGGGGGAGAGATTGAGGGAGAGAGAGAGGGAGGGAGGGAGGGAGGGAGGGAGGGAGGGAGGGAGGAAGAGAAATGAGCTTGTGTGTGTCCTAGCTGACAATAATGCCTGCCTGATCAGCTCGTTGTCCCCTGCTGAGGCCCCCGGAACACCCTGCCCCGAGCTCTGTGTGCAGGCCACTTCTCTTCCCACCCGGTCCCCATGGGTGAACCGGGGGCATCACACGTTTATTGGTTGTCATGCCAAGTTCCACTATGTTTTATTTTATTATAAATGGTCATTTTTATAAACTTAATCCCTGATCATGTTTTAAATGTTTTTCAGTAATACCAAAGCATATACAGTGAAAAAAAAAAGGAATTGTCCTACCTCCCCAGAGACACACACTGGTCCCTAGCCACCGGGCTACACGGCTTGCCCCCTTCCTTGCCTTTTTCACTTAATACCTTAGAATTTGTTCCATGACATGCACATACATTAGCCTTCTTATCAGCGACATGGATGTGCCATAATCCATAACCGAAGTCCCCTGTTGGTAGACATTTAGCTTGTTTTCAGTTCTTTGCTCTTGGGAACATGCTGCAGTAAATACTCTGTACATTTCCATTTGTACATCCGTTAGAAAAATGCTAGAAATGGAATTTCAGGGGGGTGTGTATTTAAAATTTTCATAGATATTGCCTCCAGATTGGTTGTTCCCATTCACAAGTCCACCAACAATATGCAAGAGTATTGATTTGCTCCCAGTTTTACCCATCATCCAGCAAACTTTTTTTATCTTTGCCAACCTGATAAATAAAAATTAATATTTCAGTGTAGTTTTAATTTGAAATAATTTTTAGAATAGGTGATGTTGGGCAGGAGGAGTAGCATAATGCTTGAGCAGACAAACTCTGATTGCTGATTGCCTGAGTTCAAATCCTAACCCAACCAACTGATTCATTGGGCAACTTCAGGTAATTTACTTAACCTCTCTGGTTACTCTTTAGCAAAACGGGTATCATAATAACAATACATTCCTCATATAGTTATTGTGAAAATTAAATGCATAAAGATAAAGCTCTATGTAAGTGTTAATTATTATTATTATACATATTTTCATGTTTAACTGCCATTGTAGTTTTCATGTGAACTGTGTATCATGCCCTTTGCCTATTTTTCCATTGTTTGTTATTTTTTTTCTTTCTGAAATATAAAAGCTTTTTATATATATTTAGGAAATTAAAGCTCTGTCATTTGCATAGCAAATATTTTCCCTGGTTCGTCCTTGATTTTGACTCTATTTAGGACATTTTTTCCAGGTAGACGTTTTTCATTTTAATGTAGTTAAATATATCAACCTTTGCTTTTATGACTTTTGGACTTTAAGCCAGAATTGTCACATTTCTTAAAGTATCAGTGAATTGAAACTAGAACGACTCCCTATTTCCACTCTCTGACTTTCCTCCCCTCACTCTCTCTCTGTCCTGTGAGTAAGTCAAGATTATTTCTTAATACCCCCCCCCAGTGGCTTTCCACATCCACTGTCTCTCCTTGCACCCAGCTAAGTCCCTCAAAAGTAAGTCTAGTTAGGGCACTTCCCTGAAGAAAAGTGTTCAATACTTCCCATCTCCAATGGAACCAAGAACAAGCCTCCTGTCAGAGGCACCTGCCTACATGATTACCAACTTATTTTGCCACCTGGTGCTTCCCCTAAATGTCTCCTATTCTCCAATCCAACTCCACTTTTCAATGTTCCCCTGAATATTCTTTCCCTTTTCCCCTGACTTTTATCACACTATTTCATCTACCTTCTGTCCATCTCTGCCTATACAAATTCTCATCTTTCAGGCCTCATCCCAATCACCCCCTCTCCACAAAGTCTCTACTGGTCCCCAACAATAGGATGTGAGCTCTTCTGCCCTTACACACTCATAGCACCTTTGTTTGTTCTTTTCCTAAGACGTGCATCTCAAGCTGCCTTAAATAAACCAAGAAATCTCAAGAGGGAAAGAGTAAGCTGTTTTATTCATCTCGGCATCCACCACAGTTCCCTAACCTATCAGATTGATAGGAAGCAGGGATTATCAGAAAGTTATTGTTCCCTGGCTAAACCATCACCTCCAGACAGTGGGGCTAGAGGCTGCAGGAGCTGCCTTCCCTGGTTGGTCTCCCCTGCTGTGTCCAGTGGTGGGTATTGGCTGACCATCTTTCAGTTGCAAGTGAAAGAATACCCAACCCTTCAACAAAAAGGGGACTTCTTGGGTAGATTCAGGGACTGTGATGTTGTCACCAGGAGCCAGTTTCCTTCTCTAGCCCTCAGCCCCACTTCCTGTGTATTGGCTTCATTGTCAGACAGGCTGGCCCCTGGGGAGGCAGGATAACAGCTCTAGTTGTCAGTCATACTCCCACTTCATCCCAAATTCCAGTACAAAGGAAAGGGGCAACTGCCTACCTTCCAGCAGGCCCAACAAAGGTCTCATTGCCTTTCTTTGTCTCTTAATTGGTTAGATGGCCACCTCTGAGTCAATCACTATGACCATGGGAATGTATTGCTCTGATTGGTCAGGCCTGAGCACATGTCCACACTGAGAGCTAAGAATTGAGTAGATTCTACTAGTATATAGGTGCAAATACACCCTGGAATAGTTCCACAGAAGGAAATTAACATACAGTTTCCAACAGAAGGAAACTGTAATGCTGACCAAAACCACCAAACATCCACCCTGCAGTGTGCAGAACGCTGTTGCCCTCCTGAAGGATGGGGATGGGCTTAAAGCCCCAACAATGAGCTGCCTGCCACTCTCCCCTGCCCTGGAGGCAATGGTTCTAGCTTCCAAACACAACATGGCCTCCCAAGGCTTGTGGCTCAGCCGCAGGACCAGTGAGAACAGATCCTAACCAAACCCCAGACCAGGCAATGGCTGGCGGGGTCCAGCCGGCTCCAAGTTATTAGAACCAGGAGTCCCAGCCCTAGTCCCAACAGTTGTAAGATTGTTTATCTTTGTTGGGGAAAAACTGCAGCCAGAGCCATTAATCACTGCCCAGCTGGATGGTTTCGCTGAAATGTTTGTTTAAACAATGAAATCTCCTGACGAACTGAAAACGTAGGATGGATCACCCTGTCCTTCTCAGGACTAGTCGCATAGGCTGCAGCCTGGGGCCTGTGAAGGGAACTCAGAATTGGCTCCCACCCCTCCTCTCCATCCCTCCCACCCCCAATATCAGTCTTAAAGAATGAAGCCACAGCATAGCTAATCTGAAACAGCAGATAATGCAAAAGCCATGTCTATCAATCTTTGAAATGCAATCTCTGGAGTGGTTTGCATTGGATGTGCCTTCCTAATGGAAGTAGCGTTTCTTGGCTAATTGTGCACAAAGAGGTTGCTTAAGGGGTGGTCTCCAGAAGGACACTGCATGGAGCGTGGGAGTTCTGGCTCTGCCCTGACCGCTCCCTGGGCCTTGGTTTCCTCACTTGTCACAGGAGGGAGTTAGACTTGGTCTTTATGTTTTTTCTTTCAGCTCTTGCCTGCTGAGTAAGGCAGCTGTGGGTTTACATTCCCAAAAGAAAGACTAACAGAACAGGCAGGGCAAGGAGAGGGAGGGGAGGAGGAGGAAAGTGTTGAACTTGACGATTCACTGAAGTGCTCCCTCCTGTGATCTCTGGCCCTTCAGAGGAGAGAGAGGAAGTGACTAAGGTCCCAGCTGGCAGACCTGGTCCACTCTGAAAAGGAGGTAAAATGGTGACCACCAATGTGTGTGAGTGACATGGAGCAAGTCAGACCTCAGGACTGGGGCCTGTGCCCAAGCAGTACCTAGCTTGTAGAGGAAGGGAGGGTGGGAGTTAGGGAGCCTATCTGGGCTGATGGGGCTTACTGTAGGCAGGGAGCATCCAGAGGTGAGCAACTTCCTTCTCAGCCCTTTCCTAAAGGAAGGATGCAGCAGACACCTGAGCCTGTCCAGACTGGGGCTGTATCCCTGGCTCTGCAATGGGAACCATGACAGGCCTGTGATAGAGCATGTGATGTGCGGTATGGATTGGTCTGATGGTTGGTGTGCCAAGTATTTTCAAGAACGTATTACTTGTCAGGTACTGTGGGAGTCTTTGGGAATGCGATGATGAATACAACTGGGGTTCTTTGAGAGTCTGTGATGGCATATTCCAAAGGGCTGAGCGATGGCAGTCCCAGCAAGGACCACGGAGGAGATTAGGAAAGAACTGTAAAGGGATTTGTTAATGGTTATACAAGGGAGGGCAGGAGGTGGGGTAGGGTCCGTAATCAAGGTCTGCAGTGGAGTCTATGAGGGGATTGTACAATGGGGAGTATGACGGATGTTTTGGAGGATCCATCAACTATAAAATGGGAATATAATAGGGTGTGTGTAACAGGGTATGTGAAGGAGTGGGTGTTGTTAGGATATGTGGTTTATTAACAAAGTAGCCTTTCCTGACAGCCCAAATGAGAGTTCAAATTCTTCTTCTTAATATGGTCTCGACAGCACTTTATGTTTATCATTTATAACAGTTACCACAATTCAAATAAGTTCATTGTTTTGTAATTATTTGCCTAATTCCTGTCTCCCTTACTAGGCTAGGGGAGCTGTGGAAGAAGTGGCCTTGTAGGATTTTGTCCAGTCTTGTCCATAGCCATGGACCCCACCCTCCACCCCTTCCCAACACATAGCCCAGGGTGGGCACCTAGTAAGCACTCAATAAATATTGAATGAATACATAGCTCCATTGCAATCACAGTGGTCAAGCTCCTCCCCAAATCCTGCAGGGCAGCTGGATGTCCTCAGAATAAATAATTTTGTCACGAAGTCGGTGACTTTGGTTCTGTTTGAAGGGAGCTGTTGCCCTCTGGTGGCCAAAAGGAAAAAATACACTGAGAGGAAGTTTGCATCCTGCCCTTCTATAATAGCTTCCACAGCCTAAGGAGCCAACAGCCAGCACCCAGGTCCCCGGCCACACAGAAATCGACCTAGCTTTCCCCACTGACTCAGGAGTGGAGCACAAGGAGGCTAGAAATTGAAGGTCATGCAGGCCCTGTGCTTAACTGCCCCTTGATCGATCCCTTCATCAAATTTCAAGTCCCTGTGCTTCAAGGCCACTCGGCCCTAGCTGCCTCAGGCTGGGCTCAGCCCCCCTTCTCCCTAACTGTGAATTTAACCCTTCATTTTGGAAACAATTATCCTAAGGAAGGAGGGTGGTGCAAATGAAGCTTAGATTCAATGGCTTCCATATGAGCATTTCTCATCATCTGAGGTTTCACTTAGGACCAAAACCTGTACAGAAATAGGATGGATGGAGGCAATTCAGGACTCACTCACTCACTCACTCACCATTATGTAGAGCAGAGGTACTGGAAACCGGACTGACCTACTCTAGACAGTAGGTGGTGGTGAGGCTGTTTGTGGATATAGGATTTGTTTCTAATCATATGTCCTCTCTTGACAGATGAGTACCTTCCTCAGCACTTATCCTCTTCCTCCTCTTCCTCGGCTCTCCTTCCCGTGATCCCAAACATTCCTGGGCTCACATTACAACCAGACCCAGACTTTTTAAAAATCTAACATTTAGACCAAGCTTATAAAGCAGAGGAAATGGGGCTTTGCCTGCAATATAAAGGGATTAGTTGCTTTAAGTGCCACTAAAGTGTCACTCATTCAACAAATATTTGTCGCACACCTACTATACATTACCTACTGTATTTTGCCATGTATAATGCACACTTTTTTGCCCAAATTTATGAAGAAAAATCAAGGATACTCATTATATATTGGTAGTACTAATTCCATAGCTATATAAATGTTTTAAATTCTTTTATTTATGCTTATGAGTTAAAAGAGTAACTCTAGAAATCAATAATGATATGTATATGCAAAATGATACGCCGAAATATGACCATTGGTTTTTTAATATAAAAAAATTGTATACCTAAAATATCTTGTACCTTGTATCTATTCTTGTGTTTTGTAATTATGTTATATAAAATCTCTTGTACCATGTTAAAATAATAAATGCTATAATTCCTTTATAACACAAAAATAAGTACCTAAATATAAACAAATAAAAATTTGAATTAAAAAATTAAAACGAGGGAGTTTCCTGATGGTGTAGAGGCTGAAGGCTTCGGCGCTGGTGCTGTCAGCGCTGTGGCCTGGGTTTGATTCCCAGCCAGGGAGCTACCCACATACCAAAAAGCAGAAACAAAAAAAAAATTAAAACGAAATATTTTTTCCCTGAAAGCTTGGGCCAAAAACATGGGTGCACACTATACACAGGAGCACATTATACACAGTAAGTACTATTCTAGGCACTAGAGAATCACCAATGGGGAAAATAGGCAAAAACGGCTGTTCTAGGGAGCTTACCTTCTGGTGGAGCCTTCTTTAATTACACAGCTTTCACCATGGAGCTCCTCATCCCAGCTATAAACTGGGGTAACAGCATCCTCCCTGCTACCTCACAGAGCAATGTGCATACAAAGTATTAACAGGAGAATTGCACATTAAAAGGATTGGTTCACAGGGGATACTTACTATAAACAGATAGGCTGGATAAGTGAAAAAAGAACTTGAATTAGTTTATTAATACAAATGAAGTAAGTTAAATGAGAGTAAAAGTGGGTGGATTAATAAAATAGCTCTGCCAGATGATACAAACACATACTCCCAGCTCTCTCTCTAATAAAAACATAAAAGTTAAAGTCCTATGCTTAAAGTTGACAAGCTGGAATTCTTGACAGGGAAACCACTGTAAGGACTAAAATGGAAGGTTAAGAACCCCATCAAAAACTTTTGGCTGGATAGAGCGCAGTGGGCAGTGACATTTCAGGTCCCTTCACCAGCTCCACGTCAGGCCCGGGCACAGACATTAGCATGTACATATGTAGCAGAATGGAGAAAACTGCATTTCTCAGAACTCCTCTCAGGGAGAGTACTGGCTGGATGTGGTCAGAAAGAACTCTCTAGAAGCTGCAGGGGTGAAGGTATGGGCAGGGGGTGGCAGAAGTCAGACCACTAAAGGCAACAACAGATGCTCAAATGAAATAGGATGGAGGTTCAACTATGCTGTAAGGAGACAGACTTTGTTTAATGCAATTTCTTTACTAGACATAAAGCTATTCAGATTTTTCATTTTTATATTTTGTCAGCTTTGGTAATTCATTCCTTTGTGTTAATCCAAGTTTCCATCTGGCATCGTTTTCCTTCAATTTAAAGGATCTCCTTTAATATTTCTTGTAGTGCATTTTGCCAGTGTTGAGTTCTTTCAGCTTTTGTGGGTATTTTTTTAATGGTTTTATTTCACTTTCATTTTGAAGGATATTTTTTGCTGGATATAGAATTCTAGGTTGACAACATTTTTCTTATAGAACTTTAAAGATATCTTTCTCCTATTTTCTGGCTTTCACTGTTTCTGAGAAGTAGTCAGTGTTCATTCCTTGTTTTCTGTATGTAATGTGTCTTTTACTTCTGGCTGCTTTTACAATTTTTCTTTTAATTATTAGATTGAATTGATTTGGTATGATGTGTCTCAGTGTAGTTGTGTGTGTGTGTGTGTGTGTGTGTGTGTGTGTGTGTATCTAGCTTGGGGTTTGTGGAGATTCTTGGGTATTTGAGTTTATAGTTTCCATCAATTTTAGATTTTTTTCAGACATTTCTCCAATGTGTTCCTATCACATTCACTCTTCTCTTTCTTTCTTTCTGGAATTCTAATTACATGTTTATTAGACTGCTGGTATTATCCCATGGGTCCCTGGATCTCTAGCAACTTCAATTGGGATGGTTGCTATGTTTGCACATTCCTATTTTCTTCTGCAATGTTTAACCAATGTGCTCTTGAACCCATTCAGTGAATTTTTCATTCTATATATTTTGTCATTTCTAGAAAAAAAATAATACTTGGATTCTCTTTTACATTTTATATTTGTCTTCTCTTTAAATTTCTGAACATCTTTGTAATAGCTCTTTTAAAGTCTTTATATGCTAATTTAACGATCATTGCTATTTATTGACCTGTTTCTTTTCCTGCGTATGGGTCATGTTTTCCTGCTTCTTATTGCCTAGTAATTTTTTATTGAATGCTGCTGGACATGGTGAATGTTACACAGTTGAGTGTCTGAAATTTGCTGTCTTTCTTTGAAGATGTTGAGATGAGGGGGAAGGTTGGATAGCTGAGTTACTTACAGGTAAGCTCAATGCCTTCAAGCCTTGTTTGTTGGATAGGACTAGAGCAGTAGTTCTAAATCAGGTTAAAAAAACCTTCCCCACCCCTAGAATATTGGCAATGTTTGAAAATATTTTTGGATGTCACAACAACAGTGCTAGTGGCATCTAGTGGTTAGATGTCAGGAATGTTGCTCCACAGCTTTCAATGCACAGGAAAGCCCCCCAAATAATTATCCTTCCCCAAAAAAAGTTTCAATAGTGCCAAGGTTGAAAAGTTTTGGTCTGGAGTACATTTACTCTAGGACCACAATTACCCTACTAATAAGATACCAATTTGATGCCACCATTTGTTTTCCAGTCCGGCTCATTGGAACTCAAACATCTCCCAACCTGATGTGAGCTCTGGAAATCATCCAGCTTACAGCTTCCTGGTAGGTGTTTTCCCAGGATAGTTGTCCTTTGCTTAGCTTAGTGGAGTCTTACCACGTGCGCGCGCGCGCACACACACACACACACACACACACACACACACCTTAATATTTAGTCAAAATTCAAGGGAACCTGTGCAAATTCCTAGAGTTTTTTCTCTGCATACTCCCCTCCTCTCCAGTACTGTCACACAAATTCCAGCTACTAGGGCTTCTTGACCTCTAATCTCTGACATTTCACTTAATTAAATGAGATCTCCAGGCTCTATTTGGGTTGCCCCTTCCCTGTGCTTGGTCTGTCAAATGCCTCGAGGCAGAAAGCCTGGGCCATCAATGGGCTAAAAGTCTCTCCCATTTCTACAGATCATGCAAGCCAAGGCACTAACTGCCTTTGTTCCTGAATATCTTTTCAAAGATGTTGGTATAGTGAACAGCCTTGAAAGATAAAGATAGTGTCTCCCTCTGGAGCAAAAGGCAGCTTTGTGTACTGTCCAGTGCTTTAAAGATAAGTTCTCTCTGCAGGGCTAAGGCCAAGTTGGCTTACTCCCTATTTTAAAGGATTCTGGTTCCATAAGCTCAGGGTTCCTCTTCTGTAATGCAACCTACTACATGTACATGTGGCACCTGGACCTCTTCACATCACCATGTGGGAATTGGGACATGAGGAACCAGTATAAATGCTGATACTCTGGACATCGCTATTGCTGGGAATCATAAAGTCCTTTATCTCTGACCAACAAGTCGTGTATCTTCTGCCAGCATTCAAGAAACAGCATCAAGTTAACTTGTTAACTGGTAAGTAGGGTAAAATTTCAGTCTCCTTCACAGTTCTTGACATACCTATTATGTCAAGTACTAGGCACTATGCTAGGCTTTGCATATAAGAAGTAGACCACACACCAAAAAAAAGATATAATCTGCCTGACAGTCTACAGTCTAGTGGGAGAGACAAGGTTTTTAAAAGACAAATATATAATTTTTAAATGGCAACAAGTATTTAGAAAGAAATTTAAAGATTACAAGAGAATGACAAGGGGGACAATTTTAGATTAAGTGGTTAGGGGAGACCTCTGAACAGGTGACATTTAAACTGAGCCTTGAAGGATGAGAAAAATTGACAACAGGATGAGTCAAAGCTCTTGGAATAGAATGAGAAAGCTCTTGGAAAGAGCTTTCCAAGCAGAAGAAAACAGTATCCCCAAATGTCCTCAGTCAGAAAAGAGTTTGGCAGATTTGAGGAACTGAAAGAAAGCCAATAGAGATAATGCACTGTGAGCCATACTCACGGTGGTGCTAGGTGAGGATAAAACAATTGATGAGGTCTAAATCGGAGGTTCTCAATCCTGGCTATACTTTTGCATCTACACGACCTTATAAAAGTATCAGTGCTCCACCCACAACCCAGACCAATAAAATCAGAATGCTTAATAGTGGAACTCAGCCATTGATCATTTCTTAAATATTCCTAGGTGACTCTAATGTGAGGCTGGGGTAGAGGACCACTGACCTTGACCCTGAAGATCCTTACAGAAGTTTGGGTTTGAGTCAAAGTGTAATAAAAAGCCATTGATGGGATTTAAGCTTAGGAAAGACATTTCTTTTTATTTATTTTTTAAAGGTTCTAATATCTGGCTGCTATGAGAAGAATGGATTAGAGAAAGCCAGTAGTTGTCAGAAAGCAAGGAGATAAATTGGTAAGTTACTGAAATTGTCTAGGCAAGAGATGATGGAGTCTTGTGCTAGGGACTAGCCATGAAAATAATATTAGGAATACTGGGAATTGAGGCTAAATGAGTAGAATGGGGCCAGATAATGAGTGCTCTGCCTCAGGACCTTTGCAGATACTACTCCTTCAGCCTGGAAAGCTCTTTCCCTTGTTGATCAGATGTCTGTTTTTTCTCATCCTTCAGGCTTAATTTAGAAAATACTCAGTTAAGGAAATTTGACTTCATCCTGTGGGTGTTGGAGGAAGGGGGATATTTAAAAATCATGAATTTGGATTATATCCAGATGAACATAACAAAAAACATAACTTCCAGTGGCTTAAACAAGCAGAGGTTTGTTTTTCTCATATAAACCAGGAACCTAGAAACAGTAGCATTTGTTATCTGCTCAGTGAGGTCAGGAGTAACAGCTTGGTCTTTTCCTCATGGTTGCAAAATGGCTGCTGAAGCTCCTTTGTAACCACATTTAAGGCAGTAAGGAAGGAAGAAAAGAGGCACTGGCCACAGTTGTCTCTTTTAACTGGCAATGACAAGCTTTCCCAGAAACCACTTGCACTTATTTTTCACTGGTTATAACTGTGACTCCTCTCCCTAAAGGGGCAGTAGAAAACAAAGGATTTCATTTTTCTAGACTTTATCATGCAAGGCAGCAGGAACTGCTGGAGTTCTTGAACTAGAAATAATATCATCAAAGAGGTGTTTTAGGAAAGTGCAGCCTGGGAGCAATGGAAAAGTAGAAGGGAAAGAACTAGAAATAGAGATGAGTTAAGGGTATTGCTTTCTGTCAGTGGAATAAAGATCTGGATAAGAATGAAGACAGCAGAGATAATAAAGGGCTTAATTGAAGGGGCATGTCTACTCACAGCTATAGGCACAGATATGTGTGTTTCTGTCCTTTCATATAAAGGTGCATCATTTTTTCAGAGAAAGAAAAGTTTATGTAAATAGACATACATTTCTGCATCTTTTTCTCTGTGTCCATGACTGTGTAATTTATTCCCTCATTCAACAAATACTTACTGAGCTCCAACTTTGTACAAGATAATATGCTAAGTATTATGGGGGGACACAAACATGAATCAAGCATAAATCCTACCCTCAAGGAGTTTACAGGCTAGAAAGGAAAAAAACTACATGTCCCCAAACAACTAAAATGAAAGTAAGTGATAAATATCATAAAGTTATGAAATGTCAGAAGAGAGTTATCACCTTAAGTGGAAGACTAAGGGAGGAGGTGGCATTTGAACTTGGTCTTAAAGGATGGGGGGAAGGGACGTAGGCAAGAGGCAAATGACAATGAAGCATTCTAAGTTAACTGGATAGAAAGGGTGTTGAAAAATAAGCCTGAAAGAAAGCTGATCTAAAGAATTTGGATTTTATATTGTAGACTAGCAAGTATTTATTGGACTCCTACCAAGGATAAAGTACTGTGCTAAGTCCTCGATTTCTACATGTGATTGTATGTCTGTGTTTCCATATATGTATGCCTGTTTGTGAACACATGTATGTCTCCCTGTGTGTACACAGCTATGTCTCCCTGTTTTAACAATTTCTTTGTGTTTACATTTATACTCCGTGTCTATGCGTTATACACATGGCCAGCAGATGGCACCACAAAATCATAACTAGCAAGGACAAGTCTGCCTCTTCCAGCCAAGTAGTATCTGAGACCCTATCAGGCCTTGGAGGGATACCCTTGTAGGAGGAGCTGTTCGTTTTATCTATTTCCATCATTATCAGTACTTACCACTGTATTCCCATGCCTAGTACAGAACCTAGCAAATCAGAACACTTAATATATATGTATAGAACGAATTGATGACATGCTAACATGCCCCACGGGAGAAGTAGGAGATGGGGGTGGGGCAAGGAACGGAAAGAAGGTGGTCCACCAATAAAGACCCCGGAGGAAATGGAATTTCAATTACATAGAAGTCACAGAGGGGTCTGCAGTGGGATGTGTGATGAAAGTCAACTCAGCCGTTGCTATCACTTCTAAGACTTCCCCTTTTGATAATGTGGCATCTGACGTAGATCCTTTCGTTCAGCTTTTATTTGGCGCCTCGTGAGTACTAGTACCTGTAGGAAATACCACCTCTGCTCTCTAGGAGCTTAAAATCTAGGAAGACAAGTAAAATTAAAAAATAATAATAATAATACAATTCTGCTTATTGCTGAAAACGTTTCCTCCTGCCACATGTGAGAAGTGCTCTGTTAAGGACAGAGCCACAGAACCAGAGGAAGGTCCAGCTGGGTTCTGCCTTCTGCCCAGTGCCCATCTGGCCCCTGGCACCTCTTCCCTGACCCCTCCCCTCCCTGGCTGCTTTACAAAACTCCCTCTCTGTCCCTCATCTGGGCTGCAAGGTCACACCCTTTTCAGAGCCCCAACCTGTGATCTCTCCCTCTCACCCTCCCCATGTGAGCACAGGCACCCCTCATTCGCCTGTGCAGGAGGAGGAAGGCCGCTGCCCACAGTGACTACTCCTCTGGTCATTTCACATAAGAACAGATACCACATCTTCAATACTCACTTTGCTCCCGCCCATAAGGGAACCGAGGCTCGGCATTTTGCAGCAAAAAACTTTGACCAACAAAGGACTACTCAATGGGACCAATTTCAGGGTGCCCGCATTCATGAGGGCCTGGGAATATAAAACACTTTAATAGATTTGTCATGTCATTGCAGGTCAAGGTCTCCTCACGGCCCTCTGAGGAATCCCGCATGCCTCATTCTGGCAAACAGGGCCCTGTATACAGTGGACCCCACCTCCTGTTTCAGCTGCTTCTCCCATTATTTCTTTGTACCCACTTGCACACTACATTCTCAGGGCCCTAGATGTCCATGCACTTTCTGTCCCCTGCACCTTTGCTGTTGTAGTTTCTTTGTCCTAGGAGGTGCTCCTTCCCCATCTCCACCTGGAAAATGCCCATTTGTCTCAAGGCCGACTTCAGATGGCACCCTCTTCCTAACCTGCTGTGGCCTCTCCCTCCTCTCTTGGCGATTGTTATTGTCAGCTTCATTACCTTAATGCTTTATTTTTTGAATGCCCAGTTCCTTCTGTTCAACTCAATGTTCTGCAAGGGGAAAATCTCTTATTCGCCCAGTACCTAGCAACTTGTTCGGCACATAGTAGGTCCTCAAGGTCACACCACTTTAACAATATCTATTCTTATTCTTTCCCTCCCGTATGCTCTGCCTTTCTCTTTCCCTTCCCTTCCTTCCCCTACAATTTCATAAAGCCTGGGGCTGCAGCCCACAGAACCCTGGGGAGAAAATAAAAGGGCTGATGAAACCTAATCCTTCGGAACACTGAGATGAGGAAGTGATTATCAGAGGTCACTGTCTTGGTCAGTTCCTGTTTCTGGAGCAAAGATGCCAAAATCTGTTCCTTTTTCTTGTGAAAAATGTAGGGGTTTTGACTTCCAAAATTCCCAGAACCAATACTGTCACTGTGAGCTGTCTGTATTTCTGTCTGTGTCTGTGTGAAGGGTCTGCCAAGGCCTCCTGGGCCTGCTCCTCATGGGTGAGTATCCAGGGGCAGCCTTGGAAATGATACCTCATCCCCTGCCCCTCCCCAGTTCCACCACCCACTCACCCACCAGACCTGTCTAAGAGGCAAGTTCATTAGGACAAGCCTGCCTCTGGCCTCCTATCTCCTTCTGAGGCCTTGCAGGAGAGTCCCTCCCCAGGCCCACATCTCCCTACTCAGAAGCCCCTGGAGAGGTGGAAATTTAAGCTGGTAACGTGGACTCAGAGGTGATATGGTAGGTCACTTTGGGAAACTCTCCCTGTCCTGCTCCTGAGCTTGAAGCCATCCTACCCCCGAAGAGCAAAGAGACATAGCCACTGCCATCCGTCCCCAGCTTTGGGCCTGGGCACCACCTTCTGTGCCCCAGTCCCATTTCAAATCCGTGGACACCACCACTTCATGTGGAATCAGACCCTTCTCAGCCACAAGGGGAGAAAGACCAGCATGGAAAGTGGTGGAGGTGGAGGTGGGGGAGAGCAGGTTTCCTATCAACTGAATCAAGCTCAGACTAAAGCCAGGGTAAGAAAGAGAATGAGAATAGGCCTTGGGATTAAGGTTAAGATCAAGGTGTGAACATCAGGGTGACCTTGGGGAAGTAATGATGTCCAGCCCTCTGCACTGGGTGAGAGAGGGCTGGACAGGGCCTAGGTAACAGGTTCTCTGTAAATGTAGGAAGCCAAGATTAGAACTTTCTAGCAGGGTCCACATCTGGCGTGCTTTTCCTTTGGTCTCTGGTTGTTTGTACTGTGCCCCACCAATCCCTCCCTCTTTCTCTTTCATTCATCCAACAAACATTTCTAGTGTCTTACTATAAAGGCAAGCACCATACTAGACAGCAGTCCACAGAGATACTTAAGATTCAGTCAGTCCTTCACCTCATAAAGCTATTGTCTAATTGGGGAGATAAATTTATAAGCAAATAGTCATGATCTGGTATGTAAGGTGAAGTAATATATCCCGTGGAAGCAGATGGAGGGTGTAGAAGACAGTAGAGGACAAGGAACAAGACACAGAGAAGATTTTTGAGATGAAAGTGGGAGTCACCAGCCAGAGAAAGGAAGGGAGGACCTCCCAGGGCGATGAAAACAAAGGCTGCTCAGGATAAGTACAAAAATCCTCAGCAAATTGTTTCCCAGAATGGGGTAGAAGGTAAAGGCCCCTCCCCATGGTATTCTTAATTGGACTAGGCATCCCAAAGTGGAGGCTGAGGGAGGAGACTGATCCTGAGTCAACCAGCCAGTTCCAGCCCGACATCCCACCCTCCTAGCAGAGGTTACATGGGCCCCAATCTAGAGTCCTCCATCCACCTTACCCACCCCCACCCAAATTACGTTTTGGCCCTTTGGGGGGGGGGGGGGAGGTGGCTTTGCTAAGCTATGCTGACCCTCCTCATGCCACCATACTCTGAACAGTCTGAGACGGCCTCATTACTCAGGCCTAGGTCACTGCTCAGGCTCTGTTGTTTGTGGTTCTGTCCCTCCTAGCCTGTGTCCCCCTCTCACTCTCCAGCACCCCGCTCCCCAGCTCTTCGTACTATACCACCTAGCTACAGAGATGTCAGCCAGGTAGTAGTACAATGAGGGGTCAGCTTCTCCTTCCAAGCAAAAGCCCTGCCTTGTTGTCAATGCCTGTAGTAAAATAAAGGCCTCCACAGCAAGCCACAAAGGCCAGGCCTAAAACGTTTGGAGATACACCACGGGCTCGGGCTTTCTAAAAGCGTAGGCTGGGACCAGCAGAGGCCTCACTACTGAGCCTACGCGTTCTACGCTGGGGTCGCGTGCTGTGTGCCACGGGGAGGCTGCCCTGAAGCCTGAGCAGGAGGGTTGCAGCACCGCTCCGCAGGTGACGACAGACCCAGAGCACCTGAGCCAGAGGCAGGTCAAGAGGCCGGGAAGCTTGGACCGGGAGTCTGCGGAGCATCCCAGATGCTGGCGGTGAGTCGGGGAAGCGCTCCCAGTGGAGAAGTCCCGGCCGGTGCGTGAGTCTGGGAGTCCCGGCAGCCCTCGCCAGCGACCCGCAGCGCCTGCGCACGGTCCCTCGGGCGCCCTCCCCGCCCCGCCCCAGCCGCCTGCCCCGAGGCCCAAGCGAGGCGCCGCGGGAGGAATTCCAGCCATTTCCTCTGCGCCGCGCGGTATGTGGCCTGCTCGCTGCCCGACCGCAGAGCGGGCCGAGGTGGGGGCCAGGCGACGCAGGCCAGTCCCAGCCTCGTCTGGCAGCTGCCCCGAGCTCTCCGTCCTACTCGGGATTCCCGGCCCGCCGCCCCTACTCCGGGGCGACCAAACCAGCCTTCCCAGCAGCCCCGGCCTGCCTCGCGCCCCCACGCTCCAGCTCCTCCCCGCCCGGCTGCCGCCGAACCGCCCCCCGCTCCGCGCGCCCGCCCTCCGGCCGCCTTTGTCCCCGCCGCACCCCCTCCCCCGCCACTACAGCCCCTGGAAGCACCCAGAATCCGACTTCGAAACGGAAGTTGGCACTTGTTGCGTCACCTTGGGGGCAAGTCCCTTAGCCTTTCTAAGCCTCAGTTTCTCCTTTTGTGAAACGGTAGCCCTAACAATGGCGCTATCTCATTTCTGCTGCCCTGGGTTAAATGAGAAAAGGAACGTTCTAGACAAGGGTCAACGATGCTTTCTTTCCTCTAGGCATTGCTACTGTCCTTTGCTTTCCTAGATCTTCCCGTCCACCCTGCCATGGCCTCCTCTCCAGTCTAATTTGCCGGTGGAGCAGTCCAGGCCAGCTCTGAAGGTAGGCGCAGGCACAGTAGTAGGTGGCTGCCTTCTGACGGGGCTTGCTCAAGCCTGCTGCTTCTTGGTCTAAAAAAAAATGCCTGAAGGTCCGACGGGAGACTTCCTCGGGATTAAGTATTGCCCTTTAGATTCTTGAAAAGCATGAAGGACAGTTACTAAAATTTTTATGTGATCAAAGTCTGAGGGCCTCCAGAGACGTAGTGATTAGGAGACGTTAGGGTGCGGCCCCGGATGATGGGTGTGCAGACGTGGATATATATGCTGGTCTGAACAGAGGATGGGCCGCCACGTGCTCTCTGGGCCCCTCTTTCAAAGTGCAGATACCCTGGAAGAGGTAACATTCTTTCCGTCTTAAAGCCTTTGGAGGAGCAGTGAGGAAATGCAGAGCCAACCCCTGAGGCGACTGGGAGGGTGGGATCTGCTTCCCCCACCGCCCACACCTGCCTCACCCACACCCACGGCTGCCGTAAATGTCACACTAATTGGGTTTGGAAAGCCCCGGGTTTCACCAGGCCTAACCACCGCCTGCTTTGCAGACGCAGCACGGAAGAGCCGCTCTGCCTCGGTGTTCCCGCAGATGGCCCCTTGTTTTAATTTTGTAACTTCCATTCCAGCCAGAATCCCAAAGCCAAGAACCAGCCCTTGCAGCAAGATGTGCCCCCGCCTCGCTCCCCACTCCCGCTACAGCCACAGACCGCATAAATCCAGGTAGAGACAGGTCCATCCCGCAACACAGGTGCTATAAATATCCCAATCCTGTCGGGAAGACAGCGCTCAAGCAGCCCCTCCCCACCCACCCTTGTCTGAGTCCAGCACTTCCGGCCTTCGCGGCGCTGCAGGCAGGTCTCCCCGCCGGGGGAGGGGCGGACTTCTGTAACAGAGGCTTGGTTTCTCCTTCCTCTCCCGAAACCCCCTGACTGCCCAACCCCTGGGTTTTCCCTTTACTTAGGATACACCTCCCTAACTCCCGATCGCAGACCGCTCCCTCTTTCCCCATCCCTGTTCTTAGAAGGCTTCTCCCAGATACTCCCTGCTGTGGCCAGTCTTCCAGAAAGACTGATTCCTCTCTGTAGATGGTTGAAGGATGCTGCCCTTGATTGGAAAGCAACCTAAATCATATTTACAATTTTTTGGAAGCATGTTTTCATTGGGGAGATAAAGTAAACCGGAGGCAGAGTAGTTCCAAAAGAGCGGAAAGATCCTGGGAGTATATGCAAAGAGGGGATGGAGCCCACTAAAAAGAGGCTTTCCCAAAGGGCTGGTTCCCAAGAGCTTAGTGGGACTTTCTGAGCCAGTCTCTTGGGCCTGGGACTTGGTGTCCTACAGCTACCTGAAGAGGAGCCTTTGGGCAGCAAGAGACTCCATTGGGGAAAAGATGAATGAATTTCTGTCACCTAGGAATGAGGATACAAAAAGTGTTCCTAGGAAACTCAAGAGACCTGATGGCTTGGAGAGAGGGTAAAAAGAGCATGGCAGGTTTGAAGATGATGAGTGAAACAGATCTGAATCACCAGTTTTCAAATGTGGTTGTTAAACAAGCTTTAACTAAGTAAATAAATAAATCCCTATTTTAAAACATAGTAGGTAATCCTAAAAATGAAGTCACATCCCTCTTACACTGTGGGAGCTTACTCTTCAGTCACTGTGCTAAGGAAGCATTTTGCAAACCCTATCTCACTGAATGATACTTAGAATGTACTGTTCCTCATTTTACAGATGAGGAAATGGAGGTCAGAGAGGCTAATAAGGACACTCAGCTAGTAGGAGAGAGGTTTGAACCCAGGGTCTGACTCTTGGGGTCACATGTTGAACCTCTACTGTGGAATAATCAACTTCACTGTTGTGGAATAATCAACTTCACTGATCTCTCTGACCAGAGATGGAAATGACTCTACTACAGACTTTAGCTGTTTTTCACAGTGAGGAAGACCTTATAATTCTCATGTGCCTCTAGCAGACCTGAGTGATTGCAGCTTCTTTAAACTTCATGGCTTTCCTGAGGGTCTAAGGCGACCTATCCCAAGACCCCAGTGTAGAGAGGAACAAACTGTCCGCAGGAGCAAGATTCCGAATGGACTAAATGCAAGTCACCAAGATCAGAGTCAGCCCTGGACCAACCCTTCCTGTGTGATTTCAGGACCACTAGGAGCCCCAGGTGGCCTTTTTACTGAAAGTCAACCATAAAAGACCTGTTGTGCTTAACGCAGAACCAGATGTGGGCTTAAATTTACATAGGTCACTGGATCTTACCTTGGGCCATGGGCCAGGGTGAACCCAATGATGTATGTTGTCTGGCTTTCCTAGCATTTTTTTTTTTGAAGTTATGTCAACAACCAAACATTTAAAATTGGAAAACTGCAAGGAAATATATGGATTTTTTAGCTTCTCTCCCCAGATCTGAAGATCTGGCCACACTGACATGTACTCTGCAGTTCACCACAGTCCCGGCCCTCTCATCCTGTGCTTTACTCCCACCCTATTGCTTGGCCCATTGGCATTTGAATTTGCTGACCTCCATCTCCCTCCGAAAACATAGATACAGCAAACTCTCTGTTAAACAGAAGACAAGCAACCAGCAAAATATCTTTTGTCGGTTGCTTGAGTGTGCCGGATGCTTGTGTTCCAGTTAACGGAGAGTCTACTTACATTTACCTGGAATCTGCCATCCCCATGGGTACTGGTTATCTGAGAATCTACTGTATTCACTAAAGAGGTAACAATATATTAAGTAGAACTTGTCACAGTATAGGAGAGCTGGCTAAGGGAGATTAATTGAAGTAAGTTAAGTTGAGGGTAGGAGGGAAAGTGGAGCTCCCCCAGGCAAGGCATCTGGCCATCCCAGAGCCAACAGAGAGTATTTCTCAGGTCCTAGAAGACCACACAATGAGCAATTGGTGTTCAAACAGCTGTCATGCATGTGCATCAAAAACATCACCTGTTTCCAGGATCTCATCCTTTTTATTTAACTTAACAAACACCAAGCTTTCATTAGCCTCCTCGGCTCCCTTCCCCAAACCTCCTCTGGAAGTGCCTTGGGTAGTGTCCAGAAGCAAACCCTGGAGGTGATTAGAGGGCTGCCGACTCAGGCTATGAGAGAGCCCAAAGGAATGGGTCTGGCTTTTGACCAGGACAGAGCTAAGCCCAGAAGAGGAGCTGAATGAAGATGAGGACCAAGTGATTAACTGGGGTCTGGGCAGCCAGGAACTGAAGCACGATCTCATTCACCAAGATGGTGAGCAGCTGTGTTTTCTGAAATGTGGACCACATGAGGGAAAACCATCTTCCCTGAATTTGGAAGCTCTTCCTGCCAAAGCAGTTTGTTGTGCAGGCAGAGAGGGGAAGAGGTTTGGATGGAGAGACAGGAATGGATGAGGTGGCCTTAAATGGACTCTGATAGACCTCAGCGCCGCCTCAACCTTCCTCAAATGCCCATCTGAGAGGGTTTCCGCTGTGTCAATATTTTTTTCTGTGTATTTTTTTTATTACATTTATTGGGGTGTCAGCTGTCAATATTTTAACTCAGACCGTTTTTTTTTTTGTTTGTTTGTTTTTTTGGCAGTAGCTCATGTGACAAAAGAGTAGCCCATGTGTCAACAGAGCCCAGGATGTGTACTCTGGGGTGGGGAGGGGGGGTTGATATGATAAAGTACTTTTAGGGCTTTTAGAGAAACAGGAAGTTCAGTAATCAGAGACAGGAAAATCTATCTGACCTCTTTTAAAGCTAGTGGATAATATGGTAGAGTCAGAATTGTCACAACTGCAGAGTGCAATCTTTGGAAAAGGTGAAAATTTAGAAAGCAGGAGAAGGGGAAGACCCCTATGAGGAATTGCCAGGCTGGGTCAGGGCACAGTTAACTCAGAGAGCTACTCCCCCTAACATCAGGTGGGAAGGAGCCCCTGCAACAACTGAACCCCAATACTCCATCCTGCCACCATCACGTGCCTTGCGTCCAATGGGACTAATTGCCCCATGTCCTTATTTCTGCTTATGTCAGTCGTAACATCTCCCTGGTTCCCAGATCACTCATCTCCAGCTCCCTAATCCCCATGAGGCCTTCACCTTCTCCCACCCTCCCCAAATCCTGAAACCTCCATGACTTCTGGAGTTCAGAATCCATGAATACCTCCACTTATTATTCTCTGAGCATCCTCTTTACTTTTTTCCCTATGGGGGACACCTGGCTATTCCCTGAGTTCACTCCTGCCCCCGCAGCCTTCATAAGCAAGGCCTGCTTTTTTTCCTCACAGCCCTCATCACTAGGCCTGGAGGGGAGATAAGTGTCCTTACTCCTCACTGTCACTTTTAGATGCATTCCCTCCCTCCTTTGTTAGCCCTTGCAGCCCACGTTGAATTTCTTGCATTCAGATTATATCAATCACTGTCATCTCCTGACTCCCAGGAGCCATTTTTTAATTATTCTAGATCCTAGTTCATTGTCACTCTCTTAACTCTTGGTGGTTTTAATATACATGTAGATGACCCTTCCAACACCCAAGCTTCACAGTCCCCTGAATTCCTCCCCTCCAATGATTTTTCCTCCACTCATCCCACAGTTGTGATTACTCATAACTGCAACCCCTCCATAACCTCAGTTTCATGCATTCCACTCTCTGATCCCATTTTTCCAGCTCACCTCCTTGTCCCATTCCAACTACCCTTTGACCCCACCAGGACCTCCATTCTGTTGATTCCATAACCCTTTACTATTGCCCATCCCTTTGATGTTTTTACTCTCCTCCTGACCCAGTGTACATTTTGTTAGTCATAATCATTGCCACTTCCACACACCCTCAACTCTTTGCATCTTTTCTTCGTCACATTCACCTGGCTTGACAATAGCCTTAGTCAATTTTAACTAAC
This sequence comes from Lyroderma lyra, assembly GCA_004026885.1. Taxonomy (NCBI): domain Eukaryota; kingdom Metazoa; phylum Chordata; class Mammalia; order Chiroptera; family Megadermatidae; genus Lyroderma; species Lyroderma lyra. The sequence goes on from PVJL010000433.1 coordinate 373,565, forward strand.
TACTCCACACCCTCCACACCTCTAAAAAACACACAGCCAAGTGTTTAAATCTCACTTTAAATTCATGATGAGGAAATTCAGGTGGGCGCTTAATGCTGCCCAATGGTCATACTTGTAGTTCCCTGATTCATTCACTCACCTGTGCTCCTAGATGACAGTTTCACCCCTTCTTTTTTCTTCTTAATCCCTTAATATTTCCTTTCCATCCTCACCCTCAGCTGCTAATGGATTCTTTTTTCCAGTGGGAAGATAGAAGCAACCAGAAGAGAACTGTGTGAATTCCCACCATCACATTTATTTATCCCCTGTCCCGCAGTTGTATCTTCATATTTGCCTTTCTATCTATTATTGGAGATGACCCATCCATCAAAAGAAAATTCCTACTCTCGTGCACTCAGTCCAATCTCTCTCACTTACTACAGGGACCTTACTTCAGCAATTCTTTCCAACACCAAATTGTCACTCTTTACTGGAGCCTTTCCATCAGCATACAAACATGCTGTCACTTCTCTCATCTTAAAAAACAACAAAACCTTTTAATGACTGCACTCTCCTTGGCACCCTCTGTCTTATTTGTTTCTTTCCCCTTCAGAGAAAACATCTCAAAAGAGTCATTTATATTTGCCCTGTTTGGTTCCTCTCCTCCAGTTCTCTCTTAAACCAGCCCCAAATCAGGCTTATATCCCCATCACTCCACAGGCATTGTTCTTGTCAAAGTTACCATGACTTACATGTTGCTAAATCCAATGGTCAATTCTCAGTACTCATCTTATTGATTAATACCATCTGATGTAATTGACCACATCCTTCTCCCTGAAATACTTTCTTCACTAGGCTTCCAAACTTTTCACTCTCTTGGTTTTCCTCACACCTCACTGCTCCCACCTTCTCAGTCTCTTTTCTTGGCTCCTCCTCTTTACCCTGACCTCTAAATGTTGAAGTGCACAGGACTCAGACTCCAGTCCCTTACTCTTTCTTATCCACCTCTTTTGATGATCTCATACATGGTTTTAAATACCATCAATATGCTCATATCACTTCTCTCGTCAAAACCCTTCAGTGGCCTCCCCCCATCTCTTTTAGGGTAACTCTTCAATAACTCATTTCTCTCAGTATAAAAATCAGCCTTTACAGGAACCCCGAAGATCCTGCATTATCTCCCCATTTCTGCCTCTCACCTCCTTGTCTCGCTCATTCTGGGAGTCCAGCCTCCTTACTGTTGTTCCTCACACACACTAAACACATTTTCATATGGAGGTCTCTGCTCTCCCTGAACAGTTTTGCCCCAGAAATCTGTTTGACAAGCTTTTTCACACCTTTAATCTTCAGATCTCACCTTTTGAATGAGGCCTACCCTGACTGCCCTGTGTAATACCGAAACTTTGCCTCTCCCCTATATCCCAACACCCCTGGTCACCTTTAACCTGCAGTCTTTTTTTTTTTTTTTTTTTTTTTTTTTTTTTTTTTTTTTTTTTTTTTTTTTTTTTTTTTTTTTTTTTTTTTTTTTTTTTTTTTTTTTTTTTTTGTCCCTGTGACACTTATTATCTTCTACTGTACTATGTAGTTTATTTATTTATGTTTATTCCTTATTGTCTATCATCTCCATGACCTCCTTTGGGATCTTTGTCTATTTTGTTTACAAATATATTCTAAACATCCAGAACAGTACCTGGTACATGGTAGGGAAACAGTACATTTTTTTTACTGACTGAATGAAAAGAATCCAGACAGAGAGGGATTTATTTCCTTGGCCAATGGAAATGACCAGACCAAGAGCAAAGGGGAGGGTGGAACTAGAAAGAGCAGCTGGAGCTAACTATAAACACATGATTCATGAGCAAAGTCAGGTTAAGTTGAAATGAACAACCCAAGTGTGTACCAGACAGATGGATGGATGGATGGATAGATAGATAGCCAGACAGACAGACAGACAGGTTGAGAAATTGATAATAGATAGATGGGATCTCCCACACAGTAGGTAATAAAGTGACTTTACCACATATAGAGTCAATAAAAGCATGGGCCAATGACACTGACCCAGTTCCCTTCGTGGTCAGTTGCTTTTTAGCTGCTTTCCTAGCCCTAAGTGAGCCAATCACACAGTTTGACAGAGAGGCAACAGGGAGAGTAAAGCAGGACAGGATCCTATGAGTGAGGTCTTTGAAAAAGCAACTCCTCTCTCTTCTCCTATTCCCCTAAGTGCCTTCTCAGTAGAGGATACCGCAGTACCGTATATTTTGGGCAGTCCCTGGGCCCATTTCATCAGAATTTTGCAATCATTGGATGTAGATGTGTTAACAGTTCTGCTTGCCTCGCCCCCACCTTGTTCAATATTAACAGAGGCCTTCTGCAGGCCCTGCCTTCCTTTCCCACAGGGATTGCAGCCTCCAGGCAGACTGCCAACATATTCTTTCTCCAAAGATGTCATTGTTATGCAAAGAGCCTCTGTAGTCAGGATAAACCAAGTTAAAAGGCCTCTGTAGGTTATAGACCCTACAGCAGGCATGTCTAACCTGCAGCCCAGGACAGTTTTGAATGCAGCCCAACACAAATTCTTAAAACATTATGAGAATTTTTTTGTGACCTTATTTTAGCTCATCAGCTATAGTTACTGTTAGTGTACTTTATGTGTGGCCCAAGACAGTTTTTCCAATGTGGCCAAGGGAAGCCAAGAGTTTGGACACCACTGCCCCAGAGTATTAGCCAGGTGGCTACCCCAGAGAATTGAGGCCAGAGTGGAAGTCTAAGGCAAGAGGCTTTATCTGTCTTGAGGAGAAATAGAATCCAAAAACCTTACAACATTCCTAAACAACCCCAGGGGTATCTTAGTTTCCAAAGGCCTCCAGGCAGAATCTCCAGAAGATCTTTCTTGACCAATCAAGACCCCAGTTCACGAGAGATGCTCAAACCGTGTTATAGTACCTTTTCCAAAACAGTCATATCAGGTTGCACTTTTCATTATAAGCGATATCTGTTGGAGGAATAAATTAGGGATATATTGATAGAAGTCATGTAATGCTAAGGGGGAGGCCAATAGCCAGTGAAATAGGGTAAGCCTGTGTAATTTTTCTCCATAGAATGGATAAATCTATTCATAAGGAAGGCATTCATGTTTGACATGAATAAGGATGCCTTATGTGGTTCAGAGTAAGTGCAGAACACAGTAGAAGAAACAGCACTTACGTAGAAAAATATAAATTAAAATAGTTAAAATATTTACCCAGTCTCATGAAAAAAATTCAAAGGGGTCAGTGGATTCTCAGCACAGTCTAACATCTTTCTTCCACTCACAGCTGCCCCATTCACAGCTGCTCCCAAAACTCAGCTCATGCCCCTCTCCCACCCTCCACACCTCCATCTCTCTCTCACTCTCTCACACAGACACACACAGAATCTTGACACCTTTCCTCTCTCCCTGGACCTTTTCTCCATTTCCAATGTAACAATTCCTGGCCTACTCAGGCTTCTTCTTCAAAGTCTTAGCTTGTCCATAGTAGTGGACTCTTTCTTAGGTACTGTATTTTGCCATGTATAGTGCACACTTTTTTGCCCCAATTTGTGAGGGAAAAATAAGAATGTACATTATACATGGGTAGTACTAAATCTGTATTTATATAAATGTTTGGGCCAAAGTAGTGGATGTGTATTATACAAGTCCATGGGAGCACATTATACATGGCAAAATACAGTAGTAGTCAGGTAAAGCTGTACGAACGCATATGGAGTTATTGTATGATCCTATTCCTTTGTTCCATGTGTCTTTTTAGCCCCCAGAGGTGATTTTAATATCCACATCTGTCAGCATTTTCTTTCTAGAGGAAAGGAGAGTGAGATAGGAAGATAGGCATGAGAGGAATCAGAACATGTCTAGGGAAGGAAGGAGGCAGAGGTTGTTTGGATCTGCTCTTTATATTCAGCTCAGATACCTACACTGAACAGTGCCCAGGTTATCAGTGGGTTCTGGAACATTCCTGTGTTATAAAAAGAAAGCTGACCACACTGACAAGAAGTTAAGGCACAAAGTCAAAACAGAGAGGCTTTTTTGGACACCTGGACCTGACTTGAAGCATTTAATGTGAAGGCAGGAACTGAGGGAATGGAGAAAACATGGAAACGTATTTTGAATTTTTTTCTAATTACAAAAGTAATGTATATTTGATATAGAAAACAGAAAGATAAAAGAAGGAATTGAAAAGAAAAAAATGACCACTTGTTATATACCACCATCCAGATACAATGTTAACATGTTAGTTTACCTTTCCAATGTTCCAATGTATAAATACTTTTAAAAATCAAATTATACTTTTAGAAATTTTTTTTCTTACTTAACAATATATCAAACATTTCTGAAGTCATTAGTCTTCTACAATATGATTTGTTAAAGCTTCTTAGGAGTTTTGTGCTGTGGATATGCTATCATAGATTTAACCAGTCTTACATGGATGAGCACTGAGGCTGTTTCTGAGCGTGTTTTAACTGTGATAAGGTTATCTGCACAACCTATTTTAGACATGCTGACTTCCTTCCCTTACAAACAAATAAGGATCCCTATACAGTTCTGTACTCAAGAGAAGCCTGTAATGGCAGAAGTAACTCTTTACAAGCATTAGCTGTCCTTGTGTTCTTCAGAAGAAGCCTGGTATTAGGCCTTGACCATCCTTATCTCTAAATGCCAAGGCCAAACCATTATTGAGCAAATGAAGAGAAAACATTTGTCATTCTAAGTCAAAGAATTTTCCCAATTCATTCAATACATTATTCTTAAAAATATTTTTGTGCTACTTCTGAGATAGATATTATAGAAGGAAAGATATAGTTTCTATCTTTCAGAAACTTGCAATCTTTTGGGGTTGTTAAACATAATTATGGAAGTTAGGTAGAAACATACACTATGCATGACTAAATGCTAACTCTGGTTAAAATCACAAGGGCTTGAGGAGGTGAGAAAATTATATAAGCACAATGTGGAATTGAGTCCTCTGAGATGGAGCTTGGAAGCAGGGTGGGCAAGGAGCATGCCACGTGGAGGGGACACTATAACAAAGGCACAGAGGAGAAAAAGCAAAGGAAGCAAGAAGGAGGCTCATTTGGCTGCCGCTGAGGGAGAAATGGTCAATCAAACCAGATAACTCATGTATGGGGCACATGGGCAGAGGGCTAAAAAAGAGTTTGGCCCTAATTCTGTAGATATCTCTCTGTGCACTGAAGATATTAATTCAAGAAAAGAAATATTGAATCAAACAAATTCAATCTGGGATTTCTTTTAAGTTTTGTTTTTGTTATTTTTTGGTGATGGTGAGTATGTTTTATAAGCAGAATTTCTCAAGCCTTTAATATTGCTTATATATTTGGCAAAGTTAAGAGGGAGAAATCAGATTTCCCAAGAGTCCTTGGCCACAGAATTCTTTTTATCATGGAACATCTCCTCTGGTGTTCCGTAAGACACAAGCAGAGACTAGTGAGACACTGAAGATTTTTGAGCTGGAAAGCAGTACATGGGGAAAACAAAGTTTTGGAAAATTGATTTCATGGTAGAATGTGAGGTAAACACAAGAGGCTAGAGCCTAGATTCAGGCAATACAACACGATGATTATCAAGACTCAAGGGAAGTAGGGAAGGTTGGAGCACGCCGGAGCCGAAAATGGAAAGCAAAGCATTGATTGAATGCAGAGTCTTCTGTTGGACCTTGGGGAGATAGAGAAGTGTCAGAGTTCCTGGGTCTTGTGGGAGTTTAAATGAGCATTAGTCAGGATTTTGATTGCAAGGGACAGACATCAACTTGAACTAGAATAAGTAAAAGGAGAGCGTGTTTAAAGAAATAGGGATGCTTCTTGAAGAACTGGATCCATGTTATGAAAACCTGACAAAAAGACCCCTGTCTACCTGGTCTCAGCTGCTCTGTGTGTCTGCTTCATATTGTTTATATTCTGTCTCCTTCTTGTCCTCACCTCTCTTCTCCCTTTTCCCGCTCCCTTTTCTCATCTCCTCTCCTTCCCTCTCCCCCCTTCTCATTTGTGGAAGAAAATGGCTTTCCTATAGTTCCTGAGTTTGCATGTCACAGTAAGTTTGCACATCACAGTTCCAGCCATATCAGAAACTAACTCTTCATCTCATTCCCAATTTCAAATTTCCAGTAGAAAGGATCTTGTTGACTCAGCATGGGACACATTCTGCTCTAACTAGAGGGACAGGTTTTAAAATGCAAACATGGCTGTAGAAGACTTAGCATGATTATTAGTGTGGGGCCACTTGCCAGGGATAGGTGTCTACTAGAGTGATACTAAGACCCTTAGTTGAAAGTATGCTCCTGGGAGAGTTGAACAGAAGCAGACTACTGTTGAATGAATGGATGACTATGAAGCTTTAAAGCAACTTCATTACAGAGTCCATATCCTTGTCCCTTTCCCAAACTTCTTTAGTTCAAAAGTCCTAGAAGAATCTACCAATGAGGAAAACAGGATAAACAGAAGTTGAGAGCATGGTCTGGGGTTAAATTGTCTGTATTTTGGCCAGGAGTACTTGAGCAAGTTATGTAACCTGCCCTCGACTCAGATTTCTCACCTGTAAAATGGGTATCATGCAGATTAAATAAGATAATATGTATAAAGTGTTTAGCACAATGCACTTAATGTTGGCAACATAATGTTCAATGAAAATTAACCAACGGGGAAAAAATTTACATCAGCAGATATAAATATCTTTGATAAACTGATCAAAAGAAAGATGAATTGGCAGATGGGCAAGAGGTGATCTTGGTTCTCCAGATATCCCCATGAATGTGGTCTCTGAAGTAGAAGGTTTGGGGAGAAAAATAAGCCATGAAGATCTTATGGTGCCAGTGGGGACTTTAAAGATCACAGCTCACTTGTGCCAGTCATATGCCCTTTTGTTCTTAGAGATTTAGTATCTACGTAGTAAATGGTCATGGTTTGGAGAAGACACGAAGAGGAATTGCTTTCAGCTGGCCCTAGTCTCTAAATAACCCAGGGTACAACATCTTTTAAACACAAAGGAGACCATGTGTAAAACATTAGTTAAATTCAGATATAAATCTAGTCTTTGACCAGTCCAGAGCTAATCAATATGTTTTTTTACTCTCTTTGAACTTACAGTTTTCTGGCAACAACAAAAATCCCAAACCTCATCCAAAACCATCATCCAGACAGCCCAGTTTCTACGCTCTCCTTCCTCGTGTCACATATTGTTGACAAAACTACTCTTGTTACCACATTCATTCCAGTGGTGATTCAAATTCTTCTGCAGAAATGGACTTGAAAGACAGAAAATTGCTCTTGTAATCACTTAATAAGGAATCCTGGACATGGAATACAGCACTATGAATATGGATTTAGTCTTAGCTTTTATGGATGCATTTTTCTCAGTTATTTTCATTGAAAATCATGATGAACTAATTTAAATAGCAAGGTAAACTGAGATGGAAAATTACCCATAATAAGAATTTTGATGAAAATATGGACTAGACTGGTTTTAAGCACATCAAGTACACTTTATTTAAATTGTAAGTTCACATATATTTGAAACGTGTTTGTTTAAATGTGTCAGTTTTAGGCAAAACAAAACTACTCTATTACTTTCCAAAAATCAAGACTTTGCTTTGGAAAAAAATCATGCAGTTTGATGTACAAAGCAGAGGGAGATGAAAGTAAGTAATGGGTGAGAAAGACCCACCCAATGGCTGCAGCCAGTTTTCCTAAGAAGATTCATGACCGTGCCTCCATACTGTCCTGCAATTCTTTCCAATGGGTTTTACTGTAACTCTAAATCATTAGAACTGCTGCTGTTACCAGGACTATCTTTGTCTCAAAGAGAGAAAATTCAGGACAATGCAAGATAATCTCACTAAGAGAGCAATCAACCCATTTGTTATAAGAACTAAAAACATCAGCTAAGCAGTACACGAAGTATTAAAGTGGGGGTATCCAGCCTTGTGGCTTCCCTGGGCCACATTGGAAGAAGAATTGTCTTGGGCCACCCATAAAACACACTAACACTAACAACAGCTGATGAGCTAAGAATGGTCTGTGCATAATTTTCATAAAGTTTTAAGAAAGTTTACAAATTTGTGTTGGACTGCATTCAAAGTCATCCTGGGCCAAATGGGGCCTGCAGGTTGGACAAGCTTGCATTAGGGTTTCATACCTATTATCTTTTGTAAAAAATAAATAAATAAAAATAAAAATAAATAAAAAAAAAGGGAGTTCCCTGGTGGTGTAGTGGCTAAGGCTTCGGCGCTGTCAACGCTGCGGCCTGGGTTCAGTTCCCAGCCAGGGAACTACCCACATATAATAATAATAATAATAATAATAATAATAAAGTTATTTTTAAAAAAAATAAAAAAATAAAAAAAGTGAACACACACAAAATGTGGTGATAAGGTGGCTTAGGTTGGGTTAGCTATAACCTACAAAAACTATCCTATCTATTGCAAGTCCTTTACAGAAAAAGGTAAGAAAAATTTAATCAACATTTTGAAAACATTCAGAGCTGTTCACAACAAATGAATCCATACCCTTACCAGATGCATAAACATTCCTGTAATACAGGGATTTCATAACTTGGAGAATATTATCAAAGGCAATGCCTACACTGTACCTCCCTTTGTCTTAAATGGCCTCTTCCCTCTTAGGGTCATTATTGTTTCATAGTGTCACAGGAATGAAAGGACTTTGAAAGCTCATTTACCTTGCAACCCAACTAGCAGCATCTGTCTTACCAAGGAGAGGCTGGTTAGAAGTGCAGAATCTGGGTCCACTTGGGTCTTACTGACTCAGAAGCTGCATTTTGACAGGGTTCCCAGGTGATTCATATGCATATTGAAGGTTAAAATATCCCACTTTAGGTCATTCCCTTGCCTCTGAGCAAGACAGGACACAATAGATAGACGGGTCTCATTCGGCCAATTTCAGGTCCTTTGATACAGGAGTCCCCAACCCCCTGGCCATGAACCAAGCCACACAGCAGGAGGTGAGCAGCGAGTAAACAAAGCTTCATCTGTATTTGCAGCCACTCCCCATCACTTGCATTATTGCCTGAGCTCTGCCTTCTGTCAGATCAACAGCAGCATTAGATTCTCATAAGAGTGGGAACCCTATTGTGAAGTGCACATGCGAGGGATCTAGTTTGGCATTCCTTTTGAGAATCTAATGCCCCAAGAACTGAGATGGACCTGAGGCAGTGATGCTAGTGCTGGGGAGCAGCTGCAAACAGAGATTAACATTAGCAGAGACTTTTGACAGCATAGAGACTATAAAAAATTAATTCCTTGCAGACTCCTATCACAACCCTATCAGTGGCAAGTGATAATTAATCTGCTTCTGGTGGCAGGCTTTATAATGACAAGTGAGTTGTATAATTATTTCATTGTATATTACAATGTAATAATAATAACAATAGAAATAAAGTGCACAATAAATGTAATTCGCTTAAGTCATCCCAAAACAATCGCTCCAACCCCTATCTGTGGAAAAATTGCTTCCCACAAAACCAGTCCCTGGTGCCAAAAAGTTTGGGGCCATTGCTTTAATAGTTTGTCTTGTTTGAGTCATTGGGAGGAAAAGGGAAATATATGCATTTAAGGAAGTCTTGCATATAGCTTAACAAAGTTAGCAACTTCTCCAATATGTTCAAGTATCTATTCTTGGAAGCCCTGTAAATTAGGTGAAAGGAAAGAGAAGCAGAAAATGAAGGGGTTCAAATAACAAAGTCTAATAAAGTAAGGGTAGTACAGAAGCTGTGTCTGTAAGGGTTGGGAGGAGCAATTTCACCAAATTACCAGTGCCAAAATGTTCTCTGCACTGTAAGTGATTTATAGCCCTGGAAACTTGAAGGCTTGAATTTCTTGCTGTATTTCATTTCAGATTAGTAATTTTTATCTAGTACTTCCCTGCAGCTTAAAATAAAGACCTTGGAAGTACTAAAGTTAATTTGGTGAATTTATATACTCATTTAGTGGTTATCCTTTTCCAGAATTTTACATAAATGAAATCATACTCTTTTTTGTTTTTGTTTTTGTTTTTAGTCTGACTTCTTTGACTCAGTGTAATTATTCTAAGGTTCATCCATTTTATATTGCTGAATAATATTCCATTGTATGGATGTACCACAGTTTGTCTAACCATTCACCATTAAAAGACATTTAGGTTGTTTCCAGTTTTAAGCAATTATGTATAACACTGCTATAAACATTCATGTACAAGTATGAGCATATAAGTTTTCATTTTTCTAGGTAAATACCTAGAAGTGGGTATGATAAGAGCTCATTTAACTTTAAAAGAAACTAACAGACTGTTTCCCAAAGTAGTTGTACCATTTTGCTTGCCCACCAGAAATGTATGCATTCCAGTTGGTGTACAGCCTTTCCAACAGTTGTTACTGTCAGCATTTTTTTAAATTTTAGCCATTCTAATTGATGTGTAATGGTATCTTCATATGCTATTAATTTATATTTCCCTAATGACTGTTAATGTTGAGAATGTTTTCATGTGTATTTTTGCCATCTTTATATCTTCTTCGGTGAAGAATCTTTCAAATCTTTTGCTCAGTTTTAAAATCAGGTTTTGTTTTATTTTCTTAATTGTTGAATTTTAAGAGTTCTTTATATGTTCTGGATACAAGTCCTTTGTCAGATATATGATTGGCAAATAGTTTCACATAATCTTTAACAATGTCTTTCAAAGAGCAAAAGTTCTTAATTTTTCTGAAGGCCAATTTATTAATTTTATTTTATGGATTCTTCTTTTGGTGATATATCTGGGAAATCTTTACCTAACCTAAGATCACAAAGATTTTTTTCTTTGTTTTCTTCTGAAAGTTTTATAGTTTTAGGTTTTACATTTAGGTCTATGATCCATTTTTGGGTTAATTTTTATATATGATGCAAGGTTTGGAATAATGTTTACTTTTTTCATATGGACATCCAATAATTCTAGTACCATTGAATGACAAGACTGGCCATTCTCTATTGAATTGCCTTTGTTGAAAGTTGATTGACCACATATTTATGGGTCTATTCTAAATTCTCTATTCCGTTCTATTGATCTAGTTTTCTATCTTTATATTAATATACCATTGTCTTGATTATTGTGGCTTTATTATTAGTCTTGAAATCCAACTTTATTCTTTTTCTAAAAAACATAATAATTTTAGAATTATAGAATGTTTGCCAATTTCTGGGTTAATAGCCTATAGGATTTTGATTGGGATTGCTTGAATCCATAGATCTATTTGGGGAGAACTGACACCTTAACTATGTTGAATCTTCCAGTTCATGAACACAGTGTATCTGTCTCCATGTATATAGGTTTTCTTTTATTTCTCTCAGAAATGTTTTTACAGTGTATAGCTCTTACACTTCTTTGGTGAGGTTTATCTCTAAGTATTTGGTATTTTTATGTTCTTGTAAATGCTAATATTTATATAATTTCAATTTTTAACTGTTAAAACTATTAGAAATACAGTTGATTTTTTATATTGATCTTGCATCCTATAGTCTCACTAAACTCATTTATTATTTCTGCAGCTTTTTTGTGGATTCCATAGAATTTTCTTCCTAGATAATTATGTTATCTAAAAATAAGGACAGCTTTACCTCTTCTTGTCCAGTCTGGATTCTTTTATATTTTTTCTTGCCCTAATACACTAGCTAGAAGCAGTACAGTATTGAACAGAAATAGTGACAGTGGACAACCTTGATTTGTTCCTGGTTAGAGGAAAAGCAGCCTTTCCAATTAAATATGATGTTAGCTTTTAGGTTTTTCATAGATGCCCTTTCTCAAGTTGAGAAATTCCCTGCTTAGTTGAGAATTACTTTTTTACTAACCAAAAATAGATCTTGGATTCTGTCAAATACTTTTTCTGGTTCTACTGAGGTATTTGTATGGTTTTTCTTTTAAGTCTGTTAATGTGGTAAATTACGTCAATTGATTTTCAAATATCAAACCTGCCTTGCATTCCTGGGATAAACCTCAGTTATTATTCATTATCTTTTTTATATATTGTTAGATTCTATTTGCTAAAATTTGCTTAAGAATTTTTGCATCTGTACTCATGAGGGATATTGATTTCTTCTTTTCTTGTAATGTCTTTGGTTTTGGTATCACAGTAACTCTAGTCTAATAAAATGAGTTGGGAAATATTTCCTCCAAATCAATTTATTTGAAATGTTTGTGTATAGAATTGGTATTATGTCTTTCTTAAATATTTGATAGAATCCACCATCTGGGACTGAAGTTTTCCTTATGGGAAGATTTTTAACCATTAAATTCATTTATTTAATAGATGTAGAGCTATATAAATTATCTATTTCTCCTTGAATAAGCTTTGGTGATTTACAGCTATCAAAGAATGTTTCCATTTCCTGTAAGTTAATATTATTATCATAGGAGTTCCCTGGTGGTATAGTGGCTTGGGGCTTCGGCGATGGCGCTGTCGGCGCTGTGGCCTGGGTTCGTTTCCCGGCCAGGGAGCTGCCCACATACCAAAAAGAAAAAAAAAAAAAAATATATATATATATATATATATATATATATATATATATATAATTATTATTATTATCATAAAATTTTTCTTAATATTCCCTTATAATACTTCTATTTCACTTTTTTGGGGGGTTTTTTGTGGGTAGTTCCCTGCCTGGGAATCAAACCCAGGCCGCAGCATTGACAGTGCCGAAGCCTTAGCCACTACACCACCAGGGAACTCCTCCCTTATAATACTTCTAATGGCTATAGAATCTGTAGCGATATCACCTCTCTTATTCCTGATATTAGTAATTTTTGTCTTCTCTCTCTTCTTTTTCTGCTCAATCTGGCTAGAAGTCTATCAATTTCATTGATCTTCTCAAACAACCAACTTTTGGTTTCATGATTTCTCCCTATTTTCTTTTCTATTCCATTGGTTTCTTGTCTAATCTTTCTTATTTATGTTCTTCTGCTTGGTTTAGGTTTAATTTGTTCTTTTTCTAGTACCATAATGTGCAATCTATGGTCATTGGTTGAGAACTTCTTTTCTAAGTGTTTAGTGCCATAAATTTCCCTATAAATATGTTTTAGCTTAGTTCAAAATGTTTCCTAATTTCCCTTTTGATTTCTTCTTTGACCTGTGGATTATTTAGAAGTATGTAAATTTCTTCCTAAATAATTGGATATTTCCCAAATATAATACCTACCTTAATTCCACTGTGGTCAAAGAACATACTTTGTCTGATTTTGATATTTTTAAATTTCTTAAAGCTTATTTTATAGCCTAGAATATGGTCTATCTTGGAAATTTTTCTATGTGCACTTGAAAAGAATGTGTACTCTGATATTAAGTGGAATGTTCTTAAAATGTCAATTAAGTCAAACTGATCAATAGTGTTGTTCAGATCTTCTATATTCTTACTGATTTTTCTATCTACTTGTTCTACAAATTATAGAGAAAATGGTATTGAAATCCCCAACTATAATCATAGGTGGTTGTTTTTTTCCTGCTTCACATTTCTAAACGTCCCACTGCCAAGGCCACACTTGGTACCAATTAATTTAGAATTTCTGGGAGGTGTGACCCTGTCATCAGTGACTTTTTTTAACTCCCTGAGTGATTCCAATGTACAGCCAGATTTGAGAACCACTGGCCTATGTAGTCCACATTATGGATTCAACAGATTCTAGAATCTTCTTATTTACTCTTCATACCTGCCTTTGAGCTAGGCATTATTCATTTCCATTTTACAGAAAATGAGATTGAGTCTTGGATACTTGTCCAAGATGACACAGTTTATCAGAGAGCCTATCTCAAATTGCTTTCTTATTATTTTGTTAATTGATTTGAAGTCTATCTGTATTTCTATCCAATCCTCCTAACACGCCATTCTGGGTTGTGGGCAACAGCCATGTCTAACCCAGACTTCATAATTTTTACTGGACCTACCACAGTGCCTGTATACCCTGGAGAAGGTTCTAAAGTTTTTCATTTTCGTCTTGGAAGATCTAAGTATCTGGGTTCATCTGACCACATACTAGTCCTCCATCTGCATTTTTTATGGTCCATCCACAACCTAAGGTTTAAATCAGGCTGTTACTAACCCGGACACCCAGGCTGCTCTCCACAAACCTTCTCAGGCTGCAGATTGTCAGCCTGCTTCACTCCATCAACACATGACTTTGGCAGCCAGGGATCAGATTTTGCCCTGAGCTACCCACACAAGTTTAGGGCAAGATAATGGGGGAAGAGCAACTTGGGGTGGATGTATCTCCTATGCAAAAAGACTGTTTTGTTTGAGTGATTCCAAGTGCTGGTATGTTATGGTTAATTAAGTTGGCCAAGGATCCATATTTAAAATTCAGGAATGATTTCAATCATTCTTCCAGGTAAATGGCTCAGCTGCCCTTCAGGGCAGTAAAAAAAAAAAGGATTTTTAATATTTTACAGACAATGTACATTCCAAAGAGATAAATGGAAAAATTGAGAAAGGTGCCTCTTTAGCTCGCTCTCTCTCTTTTTATTTAATTTTATGTAATTTTATTTATTTATGTCTTCCTTGAGGTATCATCAGCCTCAATATAGATTAATAAATTGATGTGTTTGTTTTTTTCATCAATATTCAACTATGCAAATCCTTTTCCCAAAACTGCCCACTTGGACGTATTTTCTATATCCATCTTTAGATCCCCTCACCTGACTCCTCTCATTATTAATAAGGCACATTCTGAGCTCCAAACTTGACAGTTGCTGATGTGACTTTCTCTATTTTGAATGTTTTCTCACTTACTGCCTAAACTAAAAACAAAACAAACAAACATACAAAAAAAGCAATCACAACAAATCAGCGAGATAGGGCATTCTTTTTTTAAAAAGGAATTATTAAACACTAAGACAAGACAACAACACTACAGGTTTTTTTTTTGTTTTTTTTTTTTTGGCTTTTTGGTATGTGGGTAGCTCCCTGATTGGGAATCAAACCCAGGCCGCAGCGGTGACAGCACCAACACCGAAGCCTTAAGCCACTACACCATCAGGGAACTCCCTCTTTTTTCTTTTTTTTTTTTTTTTTTTTTTTCACTACAGGTATTTAAAGAGAAAAACAATACTCACTTTTTCACTACTTAACCACTTTGTCTTTTCCTAAATTTCCTTCCAATCTTCAATCTGATATAGAAATATTTTACAATTTTAAATTTTATATAATGTTTGTTTAACATCACTTAATAACACTTTTCATTGTCCTTGAATAGCCTTCCTAATTATCCTTTTTTATGGCTGTGTGGTTTTCCCTAGATATAACAAATTTGTTAACCATTCCCCTGCTGCTGTACATCAAATTGTTTCTCTTTTTCACTATTATAAGCAATTCTCCTGTAAACATCTAAGTACATGTAAAGATTTCCCCCCTTCTTCTTTCTAATTATTTCCTTTGTAGAAATGTCCAAGAATACTATTACCAGGTTGAAGGGTTTGAATGACTTTAAAGGATGACGAGTACCAAAAAGTTCATAGCCCGTGTCATATCTTGATTTTTAAAATTAAATATGACACAGAAGGGCCAAAATACTTCCCAAAGCATCGTTCGCTTTCCAGTCTCATCTCACAGAGTGATCCAAGCAATGCAAGATGAATGTATCTTTATCACCTTATTCTTTAGTCCACTGAAGCTCAAAAAACAAACCAACAAACAAACCAATTTCTTCCAGATTTTCAATGATGAGCTTTTGGAATAAGTCTTTAAAAACTCCAGAACAAAAACACGGGGCAAGTCAACCACACACTTCCTGAGATAAATCCTGTCTTGGAAATGAAATGAAGGCATACAGTGTGTGTGGCAGGAGGGCAATGGGGAGGGGGTACAGGTCAGATATGATTGGAACGCCAGTGTCACAGTTGTCCCCTGAAAACTGGTCTCTGGGAGCTGGGTCAAGGCAGCTGAGTTGAAAGCCAAACACAGACAGCAGCTGTTGAGGATGTAAAGTCTCTGGCCAGAGTGGATAGGGAGCTGGGTGTGGTCACCCAGAGGCCAGTTTCCACCCCACCCTGCAGGCCCAGCGACAGGCTAAGAGAGAACTTCCCGTGTTGCATTCCAGTCCTCCTTTCTGGGCTTAGTGGGAATGTCTGTGAGAATGCCAGAGACTGGCTCCAACAGCCTGATTGCACTGCACACACCTCCCTCAAGGGATCCCCACCCTGGAAGACACAAAGGTTCCTGAGAATGTCATGTCCAGAAAGACAGGATGCAGGACAGACCTGAGACTGCTGCACAGTCTGGCTATAGCCCTGGGTATAATAAATACAAGTAAATCCTACTACCATGGTCCTCGAAGGACTGAGTGAAACTGCAGGAGTGTGGGGGTCTTTCCACATGGGCAACACCAGCCCAAGGATTTCCAGAACATTTGACAAGAGTCCACCGGGCTGCATCACTGAGCAGGGAATTTGTATTATTTATTTCAACATCACTTTTCTGGGCACCACTCTCCAGAAATAATCCATCAAACTTCTCTTTTTGTTGAAGTCATACTGTGAAAACTCCCATAATCAAATTTCCCACATTAGGATTCCTGCTGATAATTCCATAACAACAGAGTCAAGAGGGGAAAGAATGGATCAGACACTGATATGTTGTTTTTTTCTCTCTGTGTCTTAACTTTTTATCATGAAAATTTTCAAACACACACAAAAGAAAGAATGAAATGATGAATGCCTGTGTCCCCGCCACCCAGCCTGAACAATCGCCACATGGGCCAAGCTTGATTCATCTACCACCACCACCACCCCCGTCTCCCTAGGAATATGCCCACTTTTTTTTTTAACGGAAATTTTTAAAAAGCAATTCCAAGACACTGCCATTTCATTCATAAATACTTAAGGATGCATCTTTAACTAACAAGACTTTCTTTTTTGACATAAACCTCTGTTATAGACACTAGTATTTATTGAGTACTCGTATTTGTTTAGCATTTAGTATTTGGTGCAAGGTATTACAGTAAGACTCTTTACACAGTTTGTTTCATAAATTCTCAGCTCAGCAGAGAAAACTACCTTGGACATTCACAAACCCCAGGAGAAAGAAATACCCTGGCCTTGAGAACATAGCTATTTGCTCATGCAGAAAACTGCTCAGCCAAGTCAAGGTGAGCAATGGAAAGGCTGCTTGCTCTCTGGGAGCCTGCAGAGCTTGGAATCAGAGACACGTCGGAGCCTGACTCGCTCCATCCCCGCTGGGTATTCAGCATATTAAAAGGACATTGCTTCCTCATCTGAAAACTGCCTTTTTCTTTTGAACTATCTTACACTTAACCACTTGAGGTTAATTGTGAAGATTAGAAACACCCTCCTTCTTGAAAAAGTTGTGCTTTCAAAAAGACACCATTCAGCAAAAGAATTTTGAAAATCTAATTTACATTTCTACTCATTAGTGCGTAGGGAGCAGAGGGGAAATGTTGCTTCAAGTAAAACCACCCTCAGTAAAACTATTTCTGTTTGGTTGTACTTTTCCTTTGCAATCTCTGCGTGCCTAATCTGTATTATCTATGCTCAGAAGATTTAGATAGAGTAGCTACATTGGGTTGACTTACCCCAGTAAAGGTGGGGACTACATAAGCATAGCCTTGGGGTGAGTCCTTGCCTCAAAAAACAGGCTGATAAACCTACTCTCTTTCAGTCACCAGTCATGAAGATCTCAGGCAGGCTTTGGGCTTCTGCCTGCAACCAGGCCTTTTAACTCCAGTCTCCTGGACTTAAAACCACAAGTCAGCCCCCATAGACAATCATAGCATACTGCTGATTTTCCTTTGTTACTGCCCTCCCCCCACTTCCATCACTTTATGCAAATTGCTACAACTGTATCTGTCCTGGACTCGAATTGGCCCAGTTTGGAGGGGATACCTTCTTCAGGACCTGTCAACTGTGGCTGGAGATGGGACATGCTATGCAACGAAGCTGCCAGGAGCTGCTGTTGTGGGTAAAGGCTACAAGGAAAGGGGTGAGTTTTGTAATCCTGGGCAGCACTGCACATAGTGCCCACTAAAAACATGAGCTGTTTTTAGATACTTGGATAGATGTCCCCTCCACCTGGACCACCCTTCAGATGTCTATATGTCTTGCCCCTTTGTTACCTTCTTTCAGGTGTCTGTGCAAGTATTTTACTTATTATCAGGGAGGCCTTCCCTAACCACCTCAAATAGCACACACCCTCTGCCTCTCTCAAATCCTTAATTCTGCTTTGTGTGTCTCTGTAGACCTTATCACAACCTGACACATATTTATTTGTTGTCTGATTTGGTCACTGTGGTATTCCCTAAACCTAGAACGGCGCCAGGCATATGGCAAGGATTCAACACATTTGTGCAGAATGAATGATCTCCATAAGAACAAGAATTCGTCTTCTGCTGCACACGGCTGGTCAGAGCAGAGCCAGATGACAGATGCATAGGAGCTCCACACGAAATCCATGGGGAGAAACAGATGACCTTTGCAGAGCCAATGCTCACCCTGAAAACCTAGTTGTTCTAATAGGATTGTCTATTTCTTAAATCTGTATCTTTGTGACTACTGTGAGCTTGTGACCACCAGCTTAGACTTTGCTCCTGCCTCTCAGGGTCTACGTGAAGCTTCCCAATGGCTTGACTCTAACAAACTTTCACACACGTACACTTTAAGAATAATATGTCCCTCTCAGGGTTACACCACTGAAAGGTGTGCCTTCAACAACAGAAAGATTTATTACCTTCTTCCCCTCACAGAAAAACCACAAAAATATTTTCTTCTTGACTGCAGCACTGAGTTCCAAGTTTCATTAAAGAACCAGCCAGATGCTTCCTCCTAGCTTGTGTGGGAAGAAGTCAAGATAAAGAACGTTTGAAACTCTACCTCTGCACACCTGCCTCATACCTTATTCCCTTCTGACAGGGCTTCTTCCTGTTTCTCCAAGGTTGGGGATGGAGAGCCATGTGTGACCTGCCTCCCCAGACAGCTGGGGCTCTGGAATCCCTCCTGGCCTCTCTCCTTCTGGTATTAATAATAGATGGCTCTTATTGAATTGTGCACCTGCCATAAACTAGACACTGCACCTTACAAATTATCTCAAATTCTTAACTCCCAAACTGGAAAAGAGCTGTAACCTGAGTACCTGCTGCCTGGAGAGCCCCTGTATCCATAACAACAGAATCTATCTTTCTTCTTCTGTCACCAAGAGTCGCACAGAAGCAGTTGGTCTCTCATCCCTAAGGCCAGTCGAGGCTGCAGCCTGTTCTGCTTTCCCTTGCTCCTAAACTCCATACTCAGTCAAGGTCTCTGCTTGCTGTGGTATGGGTTCTGGACTGTGCTCTGGGGCTGCCATCTTCCCTTGGTGTGACATTGGTGTGGCCTCAGGGGTGCCATAGGCAGAATAATGGCCACCAAGAATGCCCACACCCTGGAACTTTGAGTATGTTACCTTACATGGCAAAAGGATTTTGCAGATGTGATTAAGTTAAGGACCTTGCAATGCGAAGATTATCCTGGATTATATGGGTGAGCACAATGTAATCACAAGGGTCCTTATAAGGGAAAGAGGGAGGCAGGAGAGTAAGAGTCAGAGGAGAGATGTACGATGGATACACAGGTCAGGGGATGTGAGGAGGGGTCAAGGAATGCAGGCAGTCTGCAAGGTGAAAAGGGCAAGAAAAGAAAGTCTCGCCAAGAGGCTCCAGCAGGAACACGCCCCACTGAGACCATGATTTTAAATCTCTGACCTTCAGACCAGTAAGACAATAAATATGTGGTGTCCTTAAGCCCCTCCAGTTTGTGGTTATTCGTTACACCAGCAGTAGAAAACTAATCCAGGGGATAATGCCAGGAAACCACGTTTGCCTTTGTTCTCTTGCCCCTTAATTCTACACCTCTAACATGTATGTCTAAGCCACTTCATTGAAAGTTGGGGGATAAGTAGAAGGCATAAAAAATAAAAAGCTAGATATTAAATACAGTTGTTCCCAGAGCCCAAGGAATTAAGGAAAACCCTTATCAGCGTCTGTGTGAGGACATACCCCATTTCCCAACCTTGCTGGCCAGCCCCAAGGCCCACCCTCTTTTCCTTTTTTCCCCTCTACAAACCGTAGTGAATCTGTGCCCTCTGTCCCCTATCCATTGTAAGCCCTCAAGAGCTGTGGGATTTCTCTTCCTCTAGCCCATGTTTTCTTCTGTGTGGCAAAATTCATTCATTCAACAAATATTTACTGAGTACCTACAACGTCCCAGGTACTGTTCTAGGTGTCAGAAATAGAGCAGTGGACACAAAAGAAAAATAATACAAGCTCTCACAGTGCTTACGTTCCATGACATTCCCACCCAAGATCCCAATAAGATCCACCCAAGCCTTACCCTCTATCCCAAATAGGATAATCTGTAAAATACTGCTAATCCATAGTGATGCATTTCTCAATGTCTGAGTTACTCAATGAGGAAGCATGCCATGTAGTTAGATGACTCCCAGAATAATACACAGAGGCTTCGTTCCCCCAGCTCGTGTTCTCTTCAGGGTCCCTCTGTCAGCACGAAGTCGTGGCACCCTTCCTCGCGCTTCCCATGGTCTGATCTCCTGAAAGTCTTACATCACACACACGGCACATACACCAAAGACTAACCATCAGTCTGAGTCTAACTAAATCCATGTTAGGGATGGGAGGGAAGAGTCTCCCTAATGGCAGCATATTCTGCCCCACTACGTAAGGACAGGCCTTTACTTTTGCAGAGCAGCTCCAGTTCCCCTTTTCTCAGCCCCCACCAGCAAACAGTGCTCAGAGCCTATCTGTGCACCAGAAATGCTGCCCACCCCTGTGCCTTAGTCATGGAAAGGCCTGGTCACCCTCATCCCCCTACGACACAGAGAGCTGGTAGGTACTGAGTAGATAGATATGATAGATATGTGATTTTTTTATGCATTGAGCCATATAAATTCCTACCTAGGGCTTCCTCTACAAACCGTAGTGAATCTGTGCCCTCTGTCCCCCATCCATTGTAAGCTCTCAAGAGCTGTGGGATTTCTCTTCCCCTAGCTATGGAAAGGAACCCCCAGGGGTAAGTAACCCCCTTTTAATCACTTGTAAATGATCCTCTCCTTCCCTTCTCTTATGGTCTTTTCCTAACAAAGGCTGCACAGGTGCCCTCAAGCAAATACATTTGATTAAAGCAAATGTTAACTCCCTGGACACTGAGAATTTCAGAAGGAAGAATAGGTAGCTGTAGATTCCATTGAGCTTACCACTATTAGCTATACTACACTATAATGCTGGTTGCAGAGTAATTTTTGTAATATAAATAATAGTACATTGATGATATGTTTGCTGGGTGCCAGGGACTCTACTAAATGTTTTTCTTATATTAGCTCATTTAGTCCTCACCAGTGAGGTTAGGACTAGTTTTATCTACATTTTACAGATGAGGAAATTGAGGCTGTGAAGAGTTAAGGTTAGACTTTGAATTGGTGGCAGAGCCAGGGCTCGAACATGGTTGCCTGCTGGTCAGACCCTAACCACTCTGCTATACTGCTGAAATGTGTTTAGTAACTAGGAGGCTATCCAGGGTGGTACCTTCCATCTCCATTTCCATTTTTAAGTGAAAGTAACAAAAGATGAAAGGAAGGAAAAGGCAGGTTTCATAAACAAATTTGACCACCCTGAAAATCAGAGATAGATGGGAAGAAACCTGAAGCCAGGAACAAGAAATAATTTTGAATTATAGCTAATTGAGCAATGGGTAAATTTGGAAATTGGTGGTTTAGAGTCACGAGCAGTGGAGGGACTGGTGACAACATTTATTTTGGAAGTGTCAAGAGCTGCCACCTTCATTTAGATGCCGTTAATAAATGAGAGTCCAAAATACTCTAAAGAGAATCCCAGCAGAGACGACAAGCCAAGAATCTTTGGCTTACAAAAGAATGGGGGCTGCTTCTTCCCAAGTTACCATGCACAGGAGCAGAACTTGGCAGAATCTAAAACAAAGGATTTTGCTCTTGTTTCTACCATTGCTTCCACAGAAGGAAGCAAAAAAAACATCACAGGGTTACATCTACTACTGCTCCTGAGCACCCAAACCATGCTAGGTGCTTCTCGGATGAGAACCCCACCCTCTTCTCTGCCCACGGAAATCAGCCCCTCTGGAGGCAACCCCCAAAAGGCCTTCATGCTGGGCCAGATTTTTCTACCCTGACTTACTTTCTGCAGTTTTGTTTCTTGAGGAAATTTTCCACATATAATCGAGCCGCTGCTCTGACACCATTTTCATTGAGTAATTCCTGGTGATGTCACACCAGCCAGGCACTAGGGGAAGCCCTGCTTTTATGGGTTGGCTCTTAATTTAGAAATTTTTATTTTCTGACTCCCCTCCCTTTTTTGCTGGACTCCGCAGCTTTTGAGCAAGATGCCTGAGTGGTGAAGTGTTGCCTGCTTTTGCGAAAAGGAATTCCTCGTTGAGAGGCAAATGGTTGAGTGAAGGCAAGATGTGTGTCCTGTAATAGCACATCTTAATTGGAGAGCTGGCAGGAGAGGAAGCTGTGTGGGCCTGGTGTGGGCTCCATGGCTCCTGCTGGGTTCGTGGAGCTGACCTGAGAAGATGGGCTGGGGTACCTGGGGAGCCAGTCACCTCCTGCCTGCCACCTGGGCAACCACATGTAACCCACATCCCCCCCTCCCTCCCACGCCTCTCCGTAGCTCTGTGCAGCGAGCTGGCAAAGGCCAGCTTGGCAGACCTCGCCTGTAAGAGCCTAATCCAAACAGCATGTCCGCTGAGCTCAGCGGGGTGACTCATGTGCAGTGATGTGTGAGGCCAGTGAGTGGAGATTAGGATCTGGCCCGCCCGCCAGCCTACCCTGCACTTCCTTTGATCTACTCTGATGGTTTTTAATTCTGCAGAAGCAGCTTCCTGCCAGAGGCAAGCACCTCTCTGTGGAGGCTAGAGCCCTGTCTATGCTGACCTACTTGCCACAGGGGCGGCTGGCCTGTGTGATGGCACTGGGACTGACACACTGGGCTTACAGCCCACGTGGAAGAGAAAGGGGAGCCTCTTTTACAGAGGTGCCCATAGTGACATCAGAAGCTTGCTCCTCAGCCAACACAACGAGGCCATGCGTGTGAGTAGCCTGGGTTCTGACCCTGGTGCTGGCATCGACTAGAATTACTGCGTAGTAAAGAAAATGGGACTCTCTCTAGAGGACTTTTTTTTTTTTTTTTTTTTTTTTTGTAAGCTGGGGCATCTCTAAGGACAGTGTCTGGCATAAAATGAAGCATTCTCTGGGTTCTTCAGAAGTTCTTTTTCACATCTGTTTTGCTCAAAATGAAGCACAGTCAAAGCATATTACTTTCTTGAACTTCTTTTCCCTGCTTGAGTGGAATGTGTTTGGCTGAGGATTCTTGCAGATTCCCTCAATGACCAATGCCACGCAGGGGGCACCTGAAACAGGTGTCAGTCTTTTACCTTGCTCTCTCCTTTTTCTCACTTTTCTCAGGAAGTTAGAGGACTGATTGGCTGCATTTTGGAATGACCCTAGCGGCAGGGTAGGAGGACAAACAACACACTTTAAAAATCCCCATGCCCAGGCTCCACCCCAGAATAATTCGCACAGAGCCTCTGAGAGCATAGCACCAGACATCAATAGTGTTTGAGGCTCCCACTGTGCAGGCTAAGTTGGAAATCACTGAAATATGAGGGTCCCATGGCATCAGCTGTTAACCCTGAAAATGGCTCCTATTTCCCCAGCTGTTCTCCCCACCACCATGCACTGTGAGGGCCTTCTGGAGACTGGTATGTACTTGAACCAGGTCAAGGTAAGGTGTTATCTGGATGGAATAACTGGCCTTCATGTGAAGAAGAATCTGTTCATCCGATTCAAAGTGCTTACCATCCCACTTAGACTTACTTAGCACAGAGCAGGAACACGAAAAACAGAAATGCAGATGAGATGGGTCTCACAGGGAAGAAGTAGGGCTGGTTTGGCACACAGAACAATGACCAACCTGATGGGAACTTCGGGGAGGGTGGTTTGCATGTGGTGGTGACGGGTTGTGAGGAGAGCTTCCAGATAGCATAAGGCCCACTAGTTAAATTGGAATTTCCAATATACAACAAATAATGCAGTATTTGGAACATACTTATAGTACAAAAAATTATTCATTATTTATTTGAAATTCAAATTTAACTGGATATTCTATATTTGATCTGCTAAATCTGGAAACCCTAGTTGTGGATGGCAGGCTAGAGAGGAGACTCTCAGTATTGAGGGACTTCCGGTAGCTCTCACCTGGGTGATAACTGCCCTCCGGGGGCGTGTTGTGGAAAATGTGTAGGCATTTGGGGCTGTCCCAGTGAGTGGAGATTGCTACTGGCACTTCGTGGGCGTGAAGAAGGATGCCAAACATAACTGCAGTCGGTGGACGGTGGACGAGTTCCAATGAGGAATTGTCTTATCTAAAATGCCAGTAGCACCCAAACCGGTCTCACCCGCTTCGCCATTTTACCAAGGACTGACCCTATCACTATCACATGGTTGCTCCCTAGAGCAATGCACTGGCCACTCAGAGAAGTTCAGAACCTGTCCTCAGAAAAGAGCCAACCAGACAAAGTCCCAGCTACTTGCCCCAAAGCTTCCTGAAGCCCAAGAAAAACCATACACCCGGTTTGATGAAATGAACCCCTGAACCTACTCCAAGTCTTCAAAGCTTATATAAGCACTGCCTCCTTCAGGAAGCCTTCCTTGACTACCCCAGTCTTCACTGGTATGTCTCCTCAACCCCTAAAACCATCATTCTTCTCATTTAAAACTTGAATGTATTCTTCTAATAGCTGCATATGTGCTAGCCTGTGAGTTAATCTCTCCAAGTAGCCTGGAAACATCAGGGAAATGAGATCTAGTTCTGGGTGACCTTAGTCATGCTACTGATTTCTCAGTTGGTTTCGCTGTTTGTTACATTTTACCTGCTACTTTAAAAACTCTGGTGTAACTGAAATTAAATGTACAGATAGATGAGGCAGTAAAGTAAAAATGAAAAAGGAGATGAGCAACTACATAGAGGAAGGAAAAGACCAGAAACCAGAGATAAGATAATTTTGTAAATGGACATTAAAATTAAGTCTGGGCTCTCTGACAATCAAAGCATAAAGGGAAACACAAGATTACATCACTCTTATTGTCTGAAAAAGAACAAGGAGGCAATATTAGCTCAAGAAGAAACATAAGCTTTTTCCTCATGCTAAATTCTAAGTGAAATTTATCATATAGATCCTAAAAGGACTCTGAGGAAACATAACGGATAATCTCTTCAATTGAGTTTTCGGAAGATACAAAAACTGTTTTCTATTTCTTATGTTTGCCTTATAAGAAATTTGGAACTATATAGTATTGAAGCTTTGTTCAGTAAAGGCATTTTTATAAGGAGCTAAGCTAATACATTCTAAATTCATTGGTTTCTTGTGATCTGATTAATAATGAAGTTTTTAACTGCCCAGAGCTTTTATGAAGGCTTTATGTGTGGCTCCCCAGGAGTTTCTGACAGCCTGAAGGAAAAGGTGTAATGCTGCAAGCTGCAGAGAGGGGTGGAGCAATGCTGGCTGGGAATAGCCACAGTTCACTTCCCATCCTAACTTCCTCCTCCCAGCTAGAATCAGACAGTTGGAATTACCCACCCTTCTCAGAAGGCACTTCCCAGCCACATCCCCAGGAAAGGGGTAAAGGAAAACAGTAGGCCCCCAAGGGCTCGCCCCAGGGCAGGATCCTGAGGATGGCCAGAGGAACTGCCTGACCCTGTGTATCATCCTTTAATGAGTGCTGCATTTTGGGGTTTGCTTGCCTCTCTTCTAAAAGCAGGGAACAAATAACTAGATGACTCAAAAAGAGTTTCCTTTTGGTTTTATTTAGGGCTTTAAAAAAAAACAAAACAAACAACTCCCTAAAATGTGGGAGACTAAAACAAACAAAAAACAAACCACAGATTTAGCCCCACCACACACACACACACACACACACACACACACACACACACACACCACCCTTTGAGCTGAACAACATCAGGGAGAAGTGTGGCCTGGGGCTTTGTGGGGTTGCTGATTAATACATGTTCCCCTCTCCCTACCTGCTACTCCCCACCCTACATCTCAGATGCCAGTCCTCTGCTTGGTGGCTAGCAGTGACAAAACCAAAATGAGTCCCGATATGTCAGGATCCATAGCTATCAAAAGTCTAAGCAGCAAATCTGGGATGAGAGGTCAAGGCCGAAGGTATCTCTGGCACAGGCCCTGTTCTTTTGCTTTTAAATGGTGGCGGCAGCCTCTATTTGCTTCCTGCTGGTTGGAAAGCCTGGCTAGAGTAGGCAGAGTCAATGCAGGTGCAGGTGGAGAGTCTGCTTGAGCAAGAGTGACAGCTCTTCTCACTCCCAGGGAGTGTCTGCACTGCTCCCTGTCTTTTCCTCACTGAGGCTGGAGGGAGGGGGACAGCCAGGGAGGAGTCTTTCCCTCCTTCCCTAAGTGGTGCTGGCCTCATTTCCTAGGGGACTTGCTTCTCAGGTCCATGGATACTGGCCTTAGTGCTGGAATGTGTATATGGACTCAGGCAGGCCAATAATATTGACCCAGGCCCTCTTCGTCACATGAGATTAAAAGAAGGGGGTTTAATCGGGGTCATTTTTGGCTACCCAGCAGCTGAACTCCCTTACCATGTTTGGGACCTTGACCACTTTAAGAATCTTAGTGCCCTAAAAAAGAGCCCCAAAGGTCAGAAGCTCTTCTCTAGGCAACTTTGCAGCTGGGACATGGACACACAGCAAGACCTGGCCAGTCAGGTGCAACTGCTCCACATGGAACCGGAAGTCATTGGCACAAAGAAACAGGGACAGTGGAGGATCCTTTCTGGGGGGAAGCTGCAGGGTGATAAAACTATCCAGGTCCCCTAGGCAGTGCTGTTTCCGGTGTATGCAGCATCTGGGTCCGTGGAAGGTGGTGGCAGTCCTTGTTGTGATGCAGCGCTGGGCAATGGCTGCCTGTTATCCTCGTTTCACCCTTCCTGTGCTGTGACTGTGCCTGTGGCCTTGGATGTGAGCCTGAGGTCCTGGTTCCTGTGTTTTCTGAGCCTGTTTCTCTAACCTTCTCAATGATTTTATGAGTTAGTGGATAGCCTTTCAACAAATTCCTATTCTGCTTAACTCAGAGTTGGTTTCTGTTGCTTGCAAATGGGAATCCTGACTTTGTCCAGCTACAACTGGTTTCAGTCAATCGCTTGCAGATGCTTTTCTTTTTCACTGCCTGCATTCTTTATGCCTCTGCCTTCCTGGCAATTACACAAGTAATCCAGAAAAGGAGGAATGAGCATGCAGAGAATTTGACCACAGCTGGGAGGTAAGCCAACAGAACTCTGAAGAACTTGAATATTAGCTCCCTCACTTTGTTAGGGGTGAATGCAGGATTAATGAGACAGAAGGCTGTGGACTGTCCATCATATTTTATTTTTTAATCCCTAATGTGGTTATATGATGATTACCCATGGCACTTAGAGATCCCATGAGGGAGTAGACCGAGCCTGTCTTGTTTTGCTCAGTACCTACGTCACACTGGATGCTCAGTAAATAGTATCAAAGGAATGATGATGTAAGTTTGAGAAAGAGAATTCAGGGAAGAGACTCTTAATATATCCTTAATATCTCTTTAAAAAAAAGAATTGCCTCAACTGTGTGGGAGCTGAAGATTAAGGCCTGTGAGTTGAGCCAACACTACAAATATTTGCTGGTGTTGACTGAAGAGCAAGAGCTTGCAGCTTTAGCCATCAGACTATCAGAGACGGAGACGACACACTTCCAGGCAGGCAGAGCCTGACTTGGGTCTAGCCCAGACAGAATGCCAGTCCATCTCTTCTTGGAAGGGGGCCCTGAGAGTGCCTGCAAGCTAAACTGAGATGACTCTCCAAAAAGCATTTTGAATCCATTTCAGATGTGATGACAGTACTTGGTTGAAACCCCAGAACTGGGGTGGGGTGGGGCGGGGTGGGGTGGGGGAGTGGGAAGACTTAGTTTGAATCTAGAAAACGGCCAGGTTTCCCCATCAGCTACCTTACCCACGAAACAACTTCCGTGCGTCTGTTGTAGTAAGGCTGGTTTGGAGCAACATTCATATTCAGATTTGGGGCCGCAGGGAAGCATGTGCTACAAACCGACTCTGGTTCTCATTCTTGTTTGTGGGATGAACCACTGAAACCTTACCTTAGGCAGGTATCTTAACTTAACTTGTCCAAGCTTTCATTTCTCAATTTTAAAATCCCTGGTTTTAAAATAGAGGGTTTGTGTTATCTCGCTCACCCATTTTCTATCTAAAATGGGACACTTCTTTTATTTCCCTTAAGGGCAAGAATCACATGTTTTTCTTCAATATACATTTCCATCCCAGTGCAAAGCTGGACACAGCAGGCACAGACAGACTGCACCATGGCTGTGTTCCAGGGAACCCTAGGCCCGACCCCTCTAAGAACTTTCTCAAGCCAGGACTTAGGGCTAGCAGTGATAAAGTTAAAAAGGAGACACTGGCGTTCTTTGGCCTCCAACTATGATCTGTAACCAGTGCTTAGGTTTGCTGCTGGAGCTGGATTTCTAAAGTACCTACTTCTAGCCCAGGCTTATCTTTAAATTCACATTGAGCAGTAGAAGATGGTTAAAGCAAACACTTCCAGTGCAGTCTGGGACTAGTGAAGGAGAGAATTGTGAAATCTCATGCACACGCATATATGGTTTAAACTTGCACTGTGCAACTTGGTTTTAAGTTGTGGAAACTAGGGCAACTGTCTTAGCTTGGAGAGGGTGCTTCAACTCTTTCCGTCCTGGGTTTAGAATGATAAGCAGATTTGAAGGTCATAAGTGACAGCAGACAGGATGGTCATCTTATTTCCTCTGCTTCCTCCCTGGGGAGAGGTGAGAGGACTCCAGAGAAAAGAGACATGGGAAGGAAAACAAGTGGATCCTGGCAGGGAGGAGCGAGAATGGCAACAGACGTGGGAGCTCAGATGCCAGCAAAGATCTGATGCCCTGCACTGCTCCAAGGAGAGGAGGCAAGTTTTCCCAAATCCAGGCGCCCCAACATGATTGCAAAAGCCACACCCATTGGCCCACAGACTGCCAACACGGCTGCAGAACCAGTGAGACACCTCGGGGAGCTGCCCAGATTTCTGGAGACATCGCTGCAAAAGCAGCCTTTCTCCCTGGAGGATGCTTGAACACAATCATGGGATGACCCAGAGCTGCCGCACAGAGATGAAAATACATTTTTTTAAGACAAGTTTAATTTCAGGAATTTTGTCCCAGAGCCAACAGCCAATTCCTGCTGTTGGCCCTAAGACAAAATTCCCACGGGCAGCCTGCAGGACTGACTGAGCAAGCTCACAGAGCTTTGATGTCAACGGAGGTAGGCAGGGCAGGCCCCAGTGGAAAGCTGTGAAGTCAGCAGAGTTATCTCTGGCACTCCTCCCTTCCCCCTTGCTTCCCCTTTCTCCACCCATTTCCCCCCTCTCAGATTCCAGCTTCTCATTTCCCAGGGGCCCCTGGGACATATGAAAAAAACCCGCCATCCTAAGATACAAGGGGGCCAGCTCATGGCTCCAGCTATCAAAGTCTGTTTTTTTTTCTCTCTCTCTCTCTCAAGTCTTAAACAAACAAAGGCGTGCATTCCATACATTTCCTAAGAAAAGAGAGTGACTACAGAAACCTCGTCTTTTGTGCTCTCTCTTGTTAAACCCCAAGAGTTTGGGGCCTGGAGCTTGAAGCTGTCTTCCTGCCTCCTGGGGTTTTAAAAAGATTCAAAAGTGCCTCAAACCAATACAGCTGGCTGGTTTATGGCTCAAATTTAAACCACAAATTATAAAATGATAAATCTCTGCTCACATCTCTTCCAGGAAAGACTATGTTGTCAAGGTTAAGTTACAACCTCATGGACATATGAGTGAGTCTAGCTGCTGACTAACTCTCACACTCATTTTCCTGCTTGAGATGTTTTTTTCTTCATGAACTTTCACTGTTCTGAATTCTTTCAACAAAGAAAATGACTGAAGGCAAGAAAAATACTGGGATTTCTTAACCCATGGAGCGTTTTACATGCTTTATTATGTAATGGCTATGTTCCTTTTGTAAGAAGTAAAGGGAGTTTAAGAAATAACCTTTCTTCTGGAATACTTACCTGCCAGAGAACACTGAGAAATGGCTTCCCATGGGCAACCACACTCCAAACTCTAGCTGGAACGTGTAGTGTGTGGTAAATCAAAGCTGTTTTAAGGAATTTGGGTCTTAAAGTATTTGCTCAGTGATTTGGGCTGGATTGCAACATGAACTATTGTATTTTATTCCCGTGAAAATCAATTCTTTGGAATTCTCTTGCAGGGCCTTGTTTAGTGACACAGGAGTGTGACGAGTAATTAGGCCACATGCATGCTTTCCTGTAATGAGGCACCTCTCTGCCCCAGCTTTGTCAGGCAGGACGAGGAGAGAAGAAATCTCTGTTGGAGGCACTCATCTTGCCACCTTGCAGGGTCTGTCACACTGACCTCATTTTGATCACCTGGGGCTGCAGGAGGAAACTCAGTCTCCATCGTGTTCCTCCAGCACAGTGCCGTGGTTACACAACTATGACCTGCTTTCTCCTAGGTCACTCAAGGCCTGAGGACCATCAGGCTGTGAGTCATAACCGTTTTAGCATTTACCCCTAAGTTCCCTCTTGTTTATTTTATACCTCAGACCCTTCTCTCTCTCTCTCTCTCTCTCTCTCTCTCTCTCTCATTCTCTTTCTTGGGACCCTTGGGATTTGGTTTTCCGACATCATTTCAAGTTGTAGCCCACGCCAGGCCCTGCCACAGCTACTCTTGTCTCTGCTTTTCCTGAAGTCAGCCCTGCTGTCATTACTACTGCTTTTTCTGGGATTCTTCAAGTTGTGGAGAGAGTTCTTTTCCTGTGATTATAGCTCTTTTCTTCCAATTTTGACTAGTCTGGCGTCTCTATGATTATAGCTCCTTAGGCTTCCTGAGGCTAGAAGGCACATTTTATATTTTTTTCATGCAGCTTTGTTTTACTTTTTTAAATAACATGTATTGTAACTTATTGTTGCACAGAAGTATAAAGATGAAAACAATAATGGTCATTAATCACACAGTCTAGATAATCCCTAACAGTATTTTTAAAAATAAAAGTAATACTTCTATATACACAAGAAGAAAATTAAAACAATTGAAAAAAGTGTAAAAGGAAAAATAAAAATTTCCTCTTCTGCTCCTGAATCCCTGTCCAAAATATAACTGCTATTACTATTTTTTGTGTCCTTATTACTACATGTTTATGTACATCCTTTAACAAAGCTTTACAAAAAGAGAACCTACTGTTAATCTACTTATTTTGCATTTGTTTTTTTCACCTAAAATGCTATCTGAGAGATGTTTCCACATTTGCACTGCAGATCTATGCCCGACTTTTAATGTTTGCATACACTTTGTTAGACGAGAATATGCCTGAATGGAAGGCATTCAGTTGCTATATTAACAGTACCTGGCCCCTTTCTGTCCCTTTACTTTCTTTACTCCCTGAGGCCAGTGACTTGACTGACTAACAAGTTTGGAAAAATAACCTAGACATACTAGGTTCAACTCTGTCCTTTCTTCTTAGGATTGAGTTGCCTAAAGGGAGTGTGCCTTCTGCTCCCCCAGAAATGGACAGAACTTGGTGAATGTCTGCCCAAGTCTGGGTTTCAATAGCAAGAAGCCTGCATGTCTCTCACTTAATATGAGCTAGCCTATGGTACCACGTTAACTTTGCCTTTTATCAGAGGTGTTTAGGCTTTCATCTGCCCCTTTTCTGTTTTATTCTCAATTTGTTCAGAATCTGAGCAGGTAAGAAGGCTGCTACTTATTGGGCCTACTCAAGAGTCGCCAACTGTTGTGCCTTATTTGGATATATAAAAATTTATTTAATCTTTTTTTTTTTTTTAATGATAGAGGTGAGGTGATTCCAGCTTACTACTTGAACAAACAACACCTCAGTGAACATTTTATACATGCCACTGGGTGTACTTTTTGCAAGCACATCGATGAGTAAATTCCTTACAATATAACTGCTGCATTATAGGTATGTGCCTTTGTATCCCCAATAAGGGTAAGCAAAAAAGCATACCCCCAACCTTAATAGAGTTGGGAAGAGGGTACCTAGACAATAAAGTAATAGTTATAATCCACAGCGATTCATTTCCTGCTGTGTCCCAGATTCTGTGCTAAGCACTTTACGTATACTGAGGCTTTTTAATCCTCATAACAACCTTATGAGATACTATTATTATATCCATTTTATATTGGAGTACACTGAGATCAAAATGGTTAAATAACTAGCCCAAGGTCACAAAGCTAGTAACTAGTAGAGATGAAATTCAAGTCCAGATTTATGTGATTCCAGAGTGTGTACTTCTGACCACCCAACTAAAGATATTCCCCATGGCATAAAGTGGGTGGTAGCCTGGTCTAGCATTTGAAAAATATGTGAGGACCATGGGTACAGGGCTCAGCTCACACATGCATGCATATGTAGTATGGGTACAAGCTTAACCTCTTAACCACAGTGTGATAGTACCTCAGTTTCCTCATCTGCAAAATGGAGACTTTTTTTTAAAGAGAATTAAGTTATTTAATATTTATAAAGCCCCAAGAACACTGCCTGGCATAGAGTAAGTCCTTCATACTTGTTGGTTAAGTAAAATAAATTCGTTTATTTTATAATTATTTTTGTCATCCCAAAAGCAATACATGAACTCTATTTGTATTGCACTAAATAATTCAAATAAAATACAAGTATGTATATGAAAAGTGAAAGTCCCCCTTTTCCTTAAGCACTTGCCTCCCCGATCCCATTCAATCCCACTCTGCTCCTTAGGGGTTACTGGTTAGTGTCTGTGCTTCCAGATCTTGATTTTTCTTCTTCTTTTTTTTTTTTATATGTAGTTATCTTTATATGTATATATTTTTATTTGTACACACTAGGATTATATCACTGTGAGAAAATTTTAACATAGTGATTAATAAATAAACATTGGAGCAAGATCATCTAAATTCAAATCCTAGCTTATCTATATTTACCAGCTGGGTGATCTTAGACTAATTACCTGACCTCTCTGAGACTCGGTTTTGCACAATGAGGAAAAAACTAATACCCTCTTTATTATGTAAATTTATTATATAAAGCTCTTAAAACAATGTCTGATGCAAAGAAAATACTCAGTGAGTGTTACTTCTCATAATTATTTCTACATATGTTGTACTGGGACTTGCTCTCTCCTTTAACAATGTACTTCAGGAATTATTTCACAGCAGTCTACATAGATATGATTCTTCTTAAAAGTGACTACTATGGTGTTTCATAGAGCAATGACACTTTAGTTTATTTAGATGTTTCTAAGCATTCAGCCCTTTCTTATCTGAGGATACAGAGTTCTGGAGTCCATTAACTCAAGTTTCAACAACCATCAGTATATTCCATTATAATTAACAAATACATACATCGTTTACTACATATCACACAAGGTCCTACTCACCTTAAAAAATTTACTCATTTAATACTCATAATGACATTATTAAAGTAGGGGCCATTTACTTTTCATGTAGATTGAGAATCTAAGGCACAGAGAGGTTAAATAACTTACCCAAGAATACACGGCTCAGAAAAGGAGGGCTGGGAGTCCAACCCAGGCAGGCTAAGTCCCAAGTTCATACTCTCCACCTCTCTTCTTCATTCTAAAATGTGTGGCATAACTTTAATAAGACCCTGATCCTCATCTTGTCACATTTTACACCCATGTTGTGAGTGGGATATACTTAGGAATACACAAGTAAAGTGCAACATTATTTGCTAAATCAACCTGATTCCTTCAATGACCAAGAGCCGGTGTTTCTAAGCACACTATTCCTGACAACAGCCAGTCAGGGCTGAGAAAGCCCTTCAAGTGATGTCTCAAGCACTTGCTCTCAGAGGCCCCAGGTCTGGGCTCTCAACTCTGTCTCTCTGTTCCACACTGGTCCATGAGCAAACTCACAACGCAGGTCAGCAAACAGCCTTAAAATAAACAAACATGTTTGTGTTGTGCTCAGTTATGGAACAGTACATATCTAATTAGGTGGTGCAAAATTCAGGCAATCTTTTCTTTTACTGATTCCTACTGTGTATGAGTCTTTCCCAACTGACTTGGCCAACTCAAATTCCTAGATTGCTAAGGTTCAGAAAGTCTGGTCAAAAGTTTGCTAGTAAAACATGAAACCCTGCCTCCTCTGCCCTCCTTCACTGCCCCATCCCTACCTTCAAGCTACTTTAGCTTTTAGATATGGGTATACTAAACGCCTTTTTCTTTAAAGATATAGGTGAGATATTTCTTTTGGAGTATGTCCAATCTGGCAAATCCACACTTGACATTAGCCCCCCGGTAGCATATTAAAAACAAAACAAAACAGAGAACTAGAAATAAAATTAGGGCAGACTGTTTGCCTACACTCTTTAGAAATCAGAATATCTTTCCTAATAAAAGATTTCATAAAACTGAATGGGTTTTTTCAATGTTTTGCTTTGCTAGTAAGAGTTTAAGGTTTCATTTCAAAAGTTATTGCTCATTCAAACACACTGAAATCTGCAGTTTTCCTTTTATAAATAAACTTCTATCTTTGGGTTCTGTCCTTATAGAAAGAAAGTACTTACGGCCAGTTTTTCTACCCATCTTAAAGTTTAAGATTTGGCTCAAGGAGTGTCCTATCCTGTTCCAGCTATGACATGTTGAAAGTAGAGCTGGCAGTTGTGCACAACTTGATATACTTCTGAAGCTTTTGCTGCGACTCTAGCCCTTTACAGTTTAGGAAAGAGGGTGGAAAGTAAGGAGAGAATGAGGGATCTCTGATGGGAACAGAAAATAGGGTCTTCTCAGGAGCCCCTTTCTATTTCTTTACTCTTCACACCACCCAAGGGGACAAATTGCCTCTAAGACATATCTAGTCTAATTCCTGTTGCAAGGAGGTATTTGAGCAAGGAGTGAACTGCTTTTTTTTTTTTTTTTTTTTTTTTTTGGTATGTGGATAGCTCCCTGACTGGGAATCGAACCCAGGCCGCAGCGCTGACAGAACCAGCGCCGAAGCCTTAAGCCACTACACCATCAGGGAACTCCCTATGAGCAAGGAGTGAACTGGGTTGGGATGGGACCAAGGGGTTGTCTGATGCTTAATTACATTACATAAAGCAGCAGTTTGAATAATATAGGAAACTATATCCTGGCAGAATTGCTAAAACCAAAAACAGAAGTTGATTGAAAAAAAAAGTGATCCATTTTTCATTAAAAATACCTATTACGCACACAAAAATCAATCACCATGCCCTGCTACTCCAGTAGCATCTAGTGTAAACTGCTCTACCCTCTGGTCCTGGTGAAGAAGTAGGTCCAGCAGCCATATTTCGTATCATGTGATGCAGCTCTCTGATCTCTGATCTTCTCATGGTTGATTGGACCAGAGGTGAGCACCTGATTCAAGGGCAGTCAATCCATAGATTAACTAGATTCCCATGACCTTTAGCCAGGTTTTTAAAGACATGCTGGGCCAATCAGCGTTTCTTAGAGAGGTGGCATGAAAACAGAGAGAAATTACCAGTTAGTATCGGGACAGAAGGGAGTATGGCTGGACTGTATTTATGATGAAATACCATGAGCAACTATGAATTTCTGTTGGTGAGGTCTGAACAGTCACCTCAAATTGAGAACTTAGCTGTTAGCACTGGTTTCTCCGGAGCCAGCCCATTATGGTCCCTGTTCTTGTGTTTCTGAAAGCTCCCAATATTTTATTACGTGTCTTTCTTAAAGTTCTTATACTTGAGCTAACTACAATGAATGCCTCATATTTTTAGCTAAAAAATGCCAAATGAAAGCATTATCAAATAGGCAGGCAAAAATAGAGCCAAAATAAAGGGTTTTGAGGAATCAAGAAAGTTTAAACCAGAAGCAACAAGGAGTAGCTGACTTTGTTAAGGCTCTTGAGGTTGCAAATAATATTACTGAATCTAAGTTAAGTCAATTTAAAAAGAAAAAATTCAAGTATTCATGTGAAGGATGCTAAAGTAGCTCAAGGACAACCAGGATTCTTAAAAGCTAGTGTCAGTTCCTTAAAATGTTAATCATAGAGTTATTACCATCTAACACTGCAATTCCATTACTTTGAAAACATATGTGCACACAAAGACTTGTACACCAATGTTCATAGCAGCATTATTCATAATAGCCAGAGAGGAAACAACTCAAATGTCCATCAACTGAAGAATGGATAAACAAATCAGTATATCCATACAATGGAATATTATTTGGTCATAAAAAGAAGTGAAGTTCTGGTACATACTACAAATGGATAAAAACTCGAATTAGTGAAAGAATCTAAACACAAAAGGCCATGTGTTGTCTGTTTCTATTTATATGAAATATCTAGAATAGACAAATCCATAAATACAGAGAGTTGATTAGTGGTAGATTAGGGGCTGGGCAGAGTGAGGCATGTAGAGTAACTGCTAATGAGCCTGAAATTTATTCTGGGGATGATAAAAATGTTTTAGAATTCGTTAATGATGATGGTTACACTATTCTGAATATACTAAAAACCACACTAAATACAATAAAAAGTTGTATATTTTAAAAATTGAATTTTATAACTTGTGGATTAAATCTCAAAAAGCTGTTACTACAAAATTATATATATGAAAACATAACAAAGCAAAACAAAAAATACATGTAGTGCACAAAGTAGTAAGTTAGGAAGAAACCATATAATTCTCTCTTTCTCTCTGTCTCTTTATCTCTCAGGCTCTCACTTTTGCTTCCTTGTGGACATCTGCTTCATTCTTGTCTTGCTACAAAGCAGTCTTAGCTTTTCCATGTACATAGTAGGCAGACTATGAACCCCACAGTTCAAAACTTATATATTGTGACAGAGATTAAATAGATAGTCATCTACCCATTTTCTCTTATTTCTAGTGATACAACTGGACTACATTTTCCAGCATCCTTTGCAGTTCAGTAGAGTCATGTCATGAGTTACAGTCAGTGGAATGTGGGTAGAAGTGATGTGTACTATTTCTAGGCATGACCAAGAAATAGCATGTACCCCTCTACTATGCACACACCTCCATCTTTTCCCTCTTCCTTTGACTAAGGCCTTTTTTTTTTTTTTTTTTTTAATGTAGGTAGTTCCCTGGCTGGGAATCGAACCCGGCCTCAGCGTTGACAGCACCGAAGCCTTAGCCACTACACCACCAGGGAACTCCCTGACTAAGGCCTTAGAGACTAGTTGAGCCACAAGATGGAAGAAGTCTAGGTACTTGATAAAATTTCTGGAGCATAGCATTTCCTCATCTCCATTAATCTCCACTGAACTGTGATATGATTGAGAAATAAACTTAAGCTACTGAAATGTGGGGATTGATTGTTATAGTGGTTTACCTAGTCTGACCATATATGTTCCCTATATAAGGGAGTAACCCAAATTGACTGGCTGGCTGACTCTCAATTCCAGTGGAAATCTTCAAGTAAGAAAGTTGTATTGGCCCAAAGTAAGTCAAGTTCAGTCAACTGAAGCCAGTGCATGAGGTCATAAATCATAAACAGCCCCGTGGGGGCCTATTCATGTAAGAAAGCAGCATTTCTTAGAGAAAAATGTCTACAATAATGATTAAGTAGGAGGCATCAGTCTGAATTAGGTAAATGAATGTGGAAATTAGGAGTCAATGTGAATTAGGGAGATGAATGTGCAGTGCTTAGAACGGCTTTTGTTTCTCTCCAACACATTCATAGATATACAGTCATGTGCCACATAGAGTCACACACTGCTTAATGGTAGAGACATGTTCGGAGATATGGGTTGTTAAGCGATGTCCTCACTGAATGAACATCATGGAGTGCACTTACACAAGCCTAGATGGTAGAGCCTACTATATACCTGGGCTATATAGCGTAGTCTATTACTTCTAGGCTACAAGCCTGTATGGCATGTTATTGTACAAAACAACACAACATTAAATCAAGCACTAGAGAAAATGGTACAATCATCAGACGTGGTAAACGTGAGGTGTATGAGGGTGCTGCTGGCATAACACAGCACATTATTTTACAGTAAACTTTTTTTGTAAATAGGAAGAGTACATTCTAAAATAACAAAAAAGTATAGAATAGTAAATGTACAAACTATTCACATAGTCATTTATTATCACTGTCAAGTATTAGGTACTGTACATAATTGTATGTGCTATACTTTTATACAGTAATATATATATATGTATATATGAAGCACAGTGGGTTTCTTTACACCAATACCACCAATAAAACGTGAGTAATGTGTTGCATGTGAAGTTTCAACAGCTACAGTTGTCACTAGGTGATAGGAATTTTTCACTGCCATTATAAACTCATGGGACCACTGTCTTATATGCATGTCATTAACCAAAATGCCGTTAATGCGGTGCATGATTGCAGATACAGATATGGATATAGATGATATAGATATAGATATTCTAGTTCCTAATTCTAAGGGTAAACTTCCTTTTAGGCAATTCGAAAAATACAAAAGCAACAAAAAAAAAGAATAATCAAGTCACCATTTTGCAGTACTTGCTTCCTTCATTTTCCATTTCTTTCCTTACTCCCACCCTGCAAGTCAGTATAATGTAATAGCTAGGAGTGGTTAAATCTCTAGAATGAGAATGTCTGGCTATAGCCTTGCTTCACCACTTTCTGGCTCTGTGACTTTAGGCAAATCATTCAACTGCTCTCTGTCTTAATTTCCTCATCCATATGGTGATCGTAATGATAGTACTTAACCATGAAGGAATCGCATGAAGATTAATGAGGTAATATATGTTCAGTGCTTAGTATAGTGCCTGGTACATAGTGAGAACTTATTTACTACTTGTTCTTATTATATCTCTGAAATTGCATTGCAAATTTTAAAAGTTTTTTTCTTGAATGTTCTAAGGATGGAAGGTAGACTTTCTCTTTAGTGACAATTGCTTTTATGTTCTTGAGTTTCCAAAAGAAGTGGCAATCAGTTATTCTTGGAGACATCCTGAACCTGAGGAGGAATCCAAATATAGATGTTTTACTTGGAGATGCTGAAGTTTCTGTTAAATGCAAAGAGCCATTTTTATTGGGGGCAGGTATACCTCTGTCCGAATTATTGCAGCATCTGGTTTCCTCTGTTGATGGTCCAAAATAAGAAGTTGGAGCCCCAGG
The DNA here is from genome assembly GCA_004026885.1 of Lyroderma lyra. NCBI lineage: Eukaryota > Metazoa > Chordata > Mammalia > Chiroptera > Megadermatidae > Lyroderma > Lyroderma lyra. Next base: position 412,824 of record PVJL010000433.1, read on the forward strand.
ACATTGGTCAAGAGTATTAGAGGTGACTCCCATCCAGGAGGGTGGGGCACGCTCCAGCACCACAATGGCAGACTGAGAGCTAAGGAGAGGGACTGCCAGGCAGGAGCCCATGGGACCCCAGGGAAGAGCCACATGGGGAAATTTAGGGGCAGTGATATCCGATATCCACTTTTAAGTTTCCTTCTTCTGCACTGTAATTTTCTTATGTAATCCTCAAGACTTCATAAAGTTTGTTAAAATTGCAGTCTTGTGTTAGCTGCCTCTTGGGAAATAGAAAGATCGTTTTTACATTTCATCTAAGGTAAATATTAGAGTTACAGCCCGCTGGAAAAGCTGTTATGAGATGGCCAGAAATGATTGAGAGAGATGTTCCTGGAGTAGGCCTGCTGACTGTAAGGTGACCACTGGGGACCAGGATGGATTGAGAAATATGTAAACACTTGCTGGAGGTGTTCAGAAATACCTGGAGAGAGGACTGGACTTTTGTGTTTATACAAGAGGGAGAGTAGAGCTATAGTACATGAAAGGAAGGTAATCCAGTAAGGCTGGAAAATCTGGAGTCTCCATCTCTGTCTGTCTCTTCCTATCTATCTATCTATCTATCTATCTATCTATCTATCTGTCTGTCTGTCTATCTACCTGTCTGTCTATCTATATGCATACACATATACATACATATGTACCCAGGAAAATGGAAGTGTGTGGGTGTGTGTGGGTATGTGTGTGCGCGCGCGTGCGCATGCACATGCGTGTATGATTTCCCCTGCTATCCAAAAGTAGAGCATTCCTATGAAAACTTGTAAGCTGAAATGGCATAAAGTGGAGAAACAGTTAGCATTAATTTATATGGAAATTTTTTAAGTGTTCCCAGACCCCCTCAAATAACCTACCAAATCATTCCAAATACACTTAGTTACATCCACTTTTCTGCTAAGTATAACACCCTTGCAAGCTCTCTTAGGCTTGCTAATGGATGCACAAAATGAATGGAGACAAAGCACAGATGCTCACCGACACAGTTCAGAGCTGTGGGTGGGGCTTGATGCTGAGTTGCTGAGCATCAGCTCCCGGGAAGGAGCTGACAGGGCCACTCTTGCTGTTCCAGGGGCGCACTGCCCCATAATGGCTCACTGCCAAACAAATGCTGACGGCTGTTTGTGCTTCTCACCTTTTTTTTGGTAAAAGCGAAAATCCTCTTTGGATTTCTTTTGGTTATCGAGTGCAGGTACTAATGTAGGTCTTAGGTAAAAGCACAGTAATGTGAACTTTCAAAAAGTGGAGGATACACACACACACACACACACACACACACATATATATATATATATATATATACACACACACATACACAAATGTGTGTAGTGTGCATGCATGTCTATGTAGAATATATATAAACATTGGGTTTGTACTGTATATTTTTTCACTTTATATCATGAGACTTTTTTAGTATCCTTCCATATCATTCAAGTACATGACAAGTATATATTAAATAATGGCCTCTTAGTATGCTGTGGTATGATTATGCTATGATTTGTTTAACAAATTAGTGGAGTTATTTTTCCAATTTTTCACTTTTGCAAATAACACCGAAGTGAACATTCTTACATATTTTTGCATATTAAAATTTATTTCTCAAGATAAGGTCTCAGAAGAGTATTTTTTGTGGCTAATGATATGAACACTTTTAGTTTTTTTATATACACTGACAAATTTTCCATTAGAAAGATCATAACCCAGAAAAATTCCACAACCACTGCAGCTGCCATCCTCCCAAATTCATAGAGCAACTTGGACATTTGGGAGAGAAGCTGTGCTCTTTTAAACAGGGTGAGCATGAGAGACACAGGAAGGCATTTGCTTGTTACCAAAAAATTTCACCAAGAAAGTACATCTTGATTTCCATGTCAAAAAAATTGCCTTTCTTTAACTCCACAATAGTCTTCCTTTATCAGGTCTGACTGTGAAGAAACATCAATATTTCTTACAGAGAGAACTTACTAGCTTCCCTTAAAGGGAACTGATTTTTATTTCTGCCCTTTCTAATATGAAGGCAAGGTGAAATGATTGATCTCCTGGTGGCATGATTCAGGGAAAACCCTGTCTCCAACTCTCTCAAGTTTACTCTTCCAAGTTGGCATCCTCGCTCTAGGTAAATGTCTACTGGGTTATATAATATACCTAGAGTGACCATGGAAAAATGTGACAAGGACATGGAGACCACTTATAGGACCAGACTGACTTACCTCATGTCTGTTAGAACATGAAGAGTTTCAGGGTAGATTTGATGTCATAGGCATGAGAGGAACATTACACATGATGTGATTACACCAGCTGTCCTGGCTGTCCCTTAAGTGCTCCCCTCAGTTCAAGGATAACCATGAACAGCAGAGTCCCTAGCACTCCAGTTGGATAGGAATGTGTGGGGCACAATTCACTTAGAAATATCTACCCTTTTGCTGACCCTGCTCCCAAATGAGGAAGTGTGGGTAAGGAAATACATCTCTGCCAACTGTTCAATTACTCTGCCTTCACTAATTCATGGGAAGTCATTCTCTCTAGAAAGACACTAGATATCTGTTAGGCACTTTAATCACTTGACATCACAAATCCTCTACTAAGCAGATATAAAAACTAAGCAAGTTTAGTGGGATCTCCTGAATTGTAATTAAATCATGAAAACCTGAACTAGTGCTGTACATTTTCTTTTATTTGTTTTTAAGACTATAGGTGACTGCCAAAGTAATGCATTTACATTGTAGAGATGGAAAAAAGTACAAAGAGTAAAATAAAAATCACCCCAAACTTCAGAACTCAGAGATTACCACTATTAACATTTTGATAGATTTTTCCCACTCTTTTATCCATAGATCTGTACACATATACTGATCTCTTTTGTACTCCTGAGATCACACAGTATTATTTTATAATCTTTTTTCCTGTTGTAGGTGGTGTCTGATTTTGCACCATTAAAAATAATATTGTAAGGAGACCTTTTGGTAGAGAAATCTTAGTACATAGGTCTGATTATTTCCTTCGGGCTGGCTGATTTCTCAAAGTGAAGTTGCTGAGTAGTCACATTTTATGCCTTTTGATAAATAGTACTAACATGCCCTTCAGAAATGTTGACCATTTTCCACATTTATTGGTTACCTGGTTACCTGCCTCCTCATCTATACTAAATAGTATTTAAAAACCAAAACTTTCCCAATTTGATTTTTTGTATTTCTTTTTGTTGTCATCCAATAAACACATGCTCATGCTCATAGTCCTTTTTTTTTTTTTTTTGGTATATGGGTAGCTCCCTGACTGGGAATCGAACCCAGGCCGCAGCACCGACAGTGCCAGCGCCAAAGCCCCAAGCCACTACACCATCAGGGAACTCCCCCAATTTGATTTTTTTGCAAGTGGTAACTCCTCATTTTAATTTGTAGTGCTTTTTAAATATTCTTGTTATTATACAAAATTACTGGAGATTTGTATTTCTTCCTTTGTGAAATGCCTGTTTTTGTTGTTTTGGGGTTTTTTTTTTGTGCCTACATTTCTTTTTTTTTTTTTATCTTAAATTATTATGAAAAATATTCTTTATTCTGGAAACAATGTAAGTAAAGAATACCTGAGTTCCTCTTAGAACTACTAGTTCTAGTTATCTAATTACTGTTTTGGTAACATTAACAAGAAAACACACAATTTAACACTGCAATCACCTGTCAAATAATTAGGATAGGATAAGTGTTGTTACATATACATTAGATTAAGCATTACTTGTATGTCTTTTAAAACATAGGGTTCTTTCATTTAATCTTTTGATATATTGGACTACCACACTTAAGTCTTATGATAATATTCTAAAACCACTTGGAAACATTTTCCTCAACTTCTAGCCCTAAAAATTCATTGTAATGTCTTCATCAATACTCAACTGTAACCAAATGAAATCAATGTTTTGTGGCTTTAATTGTTTATACAACTTAATATATTTGAAGGTGTGATGAAATGGCTCCATCTTTTCATTTGTTTATATGGTCTGAAATCATGGTTCTGCAGAGTTCTGTGCATAAGATATGGAATTTATCTGGATATGCACATCTCTGTTAAATTGTAAGGTAATATACTCTTCACAAAATGCTGGCAGATGAGAATTGGCTTTTGAAATTTAGCTTGACATATTGAACAAATATCATCCACATCTGATATTTGTCTTTTGCTGGCAGCTAATCCATAACTTGGTTGTGTAAAAAATATTCAAAAAACCCATCTGAAAGTTTTTAGATGTCCAAAAAAGTCCAAAAGTTGAGGTAAAGTAAAACCAGCAATATCCCCAGACTCCATCTAGTTACATTACCAAACTCCCTGTAGCTTATAAGGTAACAAAACCAAACTGACATGGGAACAAAAGTTCTGTCATACTGACATTAATTCTTCTAAAAGCATGTACCAGTAACCTTAGATTTAAAAGGCATGATGAAAGAAGGTACCAACAAAATAAGGCATTTTAAGCCCAGGAAGAGGAATTTCAGAATGAAGTCTGTAATTCCAACAATCCGAAGTACTTCCCAGAAACTCAAATGGTCCAAAGTAGGATTTTAAAAAAATTAAGCTGTAATCAAGTGACTGAGAATGAAAGGCATAATATAAAGGAACAGAAAATCCTGCTAAGAACACCAATAACCAAGCACACTAGATCTATGAAGTACCTTTCTCTTAGGAAAAACCTGATCTACAATGCTTTTGTTTGCATACATAAAAGTTGCAAAAAGCCCAATACCAAGAAAAATTCCTATTATATGCTGCATAATAAGTTTGACACCCAGAATCAAAATATGTGGAAGGTTTGTTTGTTTTTGCAGCTGCTTGAAGAGATAGTGGAATTCTGAGAAGGAGCTACTTCTATGATCTCCAGACCCCAGGGCAGTATCAGGGCTGCCTTGCTTTGCTATGGGAGTGACTCTGAAAGGAACTGTGTACACATCCAAGGGTATTATCTGACCTTATATTTCTGGACCTTGGATTTTCAGCACATTCTTTAGGTATGGAGTTCATCTGGATATGCACATCTCCAAAATGAAGACAAGGACTTTCTCCTGTCATTCTTGTGTGGATACATTGCAGGGTTCAGGCATCCTCACTGCCTGCATCTCCTAAAGGACTATGCAGATGGCTAAAGTTGGCTTGCAAGAGCCCTGAATACTTCTTGTGATCCTAATTTCTCTGCTTCAGTGCTGTGTCTCTTCTCATGATGAAGAGTGGACGAAAGCATCAGCAGCCACTGTAGGAGGAACGAGAGATGTTGCCTCATGGCCTTCAGTCAGGACTGTCACCTTCAAACCCCACTACCGGCAACTCCAGCCCTGTGCTGTTATTTCTTGACCTGCCGTTGGGCCCACTTGGTGAGCTTAGTTGTGTGCAGCATACTCAATGACTAAGAATAGCAATTGCTCCACAGTGATAAGATGACTTTTCCCCACCTTTGGCCCTGGGAGGTCCCCAGGGCACTTCCATAGGAATGGCGTTCTTGCTTGTAGGTGAGAATGGCCCATCTCACACCATGGACTGTCTGTACTGAGTTCATGTCTCCCCATACAGCCTAGTGCAAAAACACTGCCATTTTGGAATGAAGGTTTCAGGTCTGAAGTAATCTTATATTATTTTATGTTCATAGATTAATAGATTCCTAGATCCTCCCAAAACTTCACCCATCACAGTTTAAATTAAAGAGAAGTGGCCAAGGAGGCCTTACCTGGAAATGACCATTCAGTTAAGTGCAAGTCCCCAGGTACCCAAGAATGAAAAAGCCCTATTGTAGCTGGGAGGTCTTCAATGATGAACATCATTGGCCTGTGCAACTGGCAATGTTCAGCTATTAAAGACTATTCACACCTCAATCAAGCACTCAGTGTTGGTGAAGCCAAGTTTTAGACTAGGAGGAGGGTGAGGAATGATGCAAAAAGCTTCTTGACCACCTATCTGGAGCCGCACACATACATGCAATTTGTTTGTATGTACATGCATGTAAAATTATTAAAAAAACATAAAGGGAATGACATGATCAAAAGTAAATTATTCAAATTTACATTTCTTCCCATTTTTTTTTCAAAAATAATTTCAGACTGCCTAAAGGCAAATTATACAGTAACACCCACATAACTTACTCTGCTGAGTAATAGCCACTTAAAGATTGCTTCCTTAAAGTTTGCAAGCAAAAAGGAAACTGTTTCTTAAATCCATTGGAAAAGCTTTCTGTGCTTTAATTATGTCCATGAAGAACTATAAACTCAGGGTGAAAACCTCCAGATTTTTAATCTTATTATTATTTTCCAAGTATATTACACTTAAGAACACTTATGACTTAATAAATTTCTAGTTACAACTTATTTTTTTAAATGCCTGTTCTTTACTCATAGACTTCTGACATTTGGAGAGAGAAAGATTGAAAATGAAAAGGATAAATCTTACATTTTATGTTTATTTATTTTTATTTTATTTTATTTTATTATTATTATTTTTATTTTTATGTGGGTAGTTCCCTGGCTGGGAATCGAACCTAGGCTGCAGCATAGACAGCACTGAAGCCTAAGCTACTACACCACCAGGGAACGCCTTATGTTTATTATTATTCAAATCAGAGGTCATTTAAATTGTAAGTTTTTATAAGATTTGTTTATAATGTTTTGATCCCATATTTGGTCATTTCGTTATTGGATTTAAAATTTGGCATTTTAAAGGACCATAGGGTAGTGAATTCCTAAAAATGTGCAATTGAGATATCATGTAATGGTACTGCTGAAATTCAGTTTCTAGTAAATTAGACTTAGTTTTATCGGATCATCTACAACAGCTTATTGAGGCTTTACTGTGGTACGAGACAAAGTAGATATGGATGAAGAAAATTGGACTTCTGTGTGGGACATAAATTAGTAGAAGAAAATATTCTGAGGAGAATAAGAAATAAGGATGAGAAATTATCTAAGGAATGGTAATTATACTAGCTTACAGTATAAACTAAATAGTGGAGTAAGGAGGGTAGTGGTAGGGTCAGGAAGAAGCATCTAGTAGGTAACTAGTGGAGACACTAGGAAATCAAGTTCTCCAGCTCAGGAAGGAAGTGGGAGAGAAGACTTGGTAACCTTGGCTTGCAAGCATACTTATATACCTGCAATTCTAAAAATTTTCCTATTTACCATACTTTAGCTCAAGTTAATTTTCTGCTTCTACTTTTTTTGGTTCAATCATTTAACGAATACTTATTAAAAGCTTGCCATAGGCCAGGTACTTTTCTGGGAGCTAGAAATACAGCAGTGAACAAGACAAACAAAATTCTGCCAAACTTTAAACTATATCCTATATTTTCTCCTTCCACTTTCACACCACCCTCTCAGTCTTTAGCCCCCGCAACCTGATTGATTTTCCCACCACCATGATAAAACAGCTCTCTAAAGATCAGTGGCCTTTACTATATTGAGTGCCCCATACTCAGTGCTCATCTTCCCTGGATTCCGTAGCATTTAACAACATATAATTTCCATCATTTTTAAAAACTCTTGGCTCCTGTCATGATTTGCCTTCTATAACTGTTATTGCTGCTTCCCTGACTTGTTCTCTTGCCACCTAAATATTGGTGGACTCTCAAGTTCTACACTCTGCTTACTTCCATTTTCTCTCTGTCATTAATTCTCATGGCTTAAACTTTTGGCTCTAGTTACAAGTGTCCTAAATCTTTATTTCCAGACCCAACCCTCTCCTTAAGTCTAATCCCACATTTTGAACTGTGTGCTGGAGGTTCCCATCTGGACATCTGGTTATGATACCAGCATGATCTGTTTAAAACTAAAGGCAGTGTTTCTACCATACAGGGTTCTCAATGGCAAACAACATAAACCCACTCTGGCCAACTCCAGAAGAAAATGAATTCACTGGGAGGACATCAGGGGTTGACAGGGAAGCCAGAAGACCAACCATGGAAAATGGGCAGGAATTCAGGTAGTCTAGGGCACAGAGAGCATCACCAAGTTTACCTCATAGGATTCTGTAGAGGATGCTTCCCTGAAGCTGGTTGTGTCCCTTCCTTCCCCTACACATGATCACTGGTCCTCTTCAATTTCTCACCTACCTGCCAGCGTGGTCCCTAACTAGTAGTTTTTGTTATTCCCTCCAGATTAAAAGGCCTGGGCTGGGGCTTCCAATTAGTCAAAGGACCCAGCTGACAAAGATGGCCTTTGATTCCCTCCCTTCAGCTTCCCAAGAAAAGGATTCTAATGTGGACCAACCAAAAAATGTCAGTTAACAACTATATTTCCTTTTCTTATCATTTCATTTCTTTAAGTTCTCATTTGCATTTAATACTGCCATCATCTTCTCCATCACTAGGAGATGCACATGGTTAACTTCTTTTACTCCTTCCTCTCCATAGCTTCCAAGGCAATCGTCATCCAGGTCTGCAAGGGTATTGTTTGTTGTTCATATATTTGTTCTTTTCCTTTAACTTTTTAAATTCTTGAACCTTTTTGTGGCTATCACTTTTCTGCAAAAGCCTCCAAATTCTATTCCCTAATTCAGTGCCTTCTCCAATTTATCCACCCACAGGTTAAGTTTTCTGTAGCAACACTTTGATCATATCACTTGCTGCTAAAACTACATTGTTTTTTTTTTTTTAATTCATTTTTATTGTTAGACTTATTAGGGTGACATCTGTTAGCAAGGATTACATAGGTTTCAGGCATACAATTCTAGAGTGCATTGTCAACTTGTTGTATAATAAGTTCACCACCTAATGTGACTTCTCTTTCAATCACCTTATATTAAGCTTTCCCCTGCTCTTCTCCCACCCCTCCCTTTTTTCCCCTCCCTAACCCACTCGTCCCCAAATAAACATTAAACTATTGATTGTGTCCATGGGTTATTTGTTTGTTTGTTCATTTCTTTTCTCTTTGTTTCTTTCAGTTTTATATTCTGCATATGAGTAAAGTCATACAGTTCTTTGTTTTTTCTGTCTGGCTTATTTCACTAAGCATGATGATCTCCAGGTCCATACACTTCGTTACAAATGGCAATATTTCATCTTTTCTTACAGCTGAGTAATATCCCATTGTATGTATGTAACACAGCTCCTTTATCCAGTCATCTGTCGCAGGGCACTTTGTTTGTTTCCATGTTTTGGCCACTGTGAACAGTGCTGCAATGAACATTGGGGTACATAAGTCTTTGCGGACAAAGGTTTTCAAGTTCTTTGGGTAGATCCCCAGAAGGGGGATTGCTGGGTCAAATGGTAACTCCATTCCCAATTTTCTGATGAACCCCCACACTGCATTCCACAGTGGTTATACCAGTTTGCACTCCCACCAGCAGTGTACCAGAGTTCCTTTTTCTCTACATCCTCTCCAGCACTTGTTATTCCTTGTCTTGTTGATAACAGCCATTCTCACAGGTGTGAGGTGGTATCTCATTGTGGTTTTGATTTGCATTTCCCTGATAGCTAATGAGGATGAGCATTTTTTCATGTGTCTGCTGGCCATTTGTATTTCCTCATGGGAGAAGTGTCTGTTTAGTTCTTCTGCCCACTTTTTAATTGGGTTGTTTG
>PVJL010000434.1:0-44659 GCA_004026885.1 Lyroderma lyra
GGGCGTGGCAGCGGGAGCAGCTGTGCCCGGATCTTAGCGCCGGTCCAGTCAGCGGGAGAAAGAATCCTGCTAGCGACCGGAAGCACTCCGTAGTCACGTGCTCCCCAGGCTGCACAAGTGATTGGCTTGCAGGGACGTGAATGATGTCGCTGTGATTGCTGAATTGTCTGGGCAGGTAAAAAGAGAACGCGGGGTTTTTCTTTCCTCCCGGGGGATGGTCCATTTAGCCTTCTGTCTTTGCAGTTCCTAAAACATTTTGAGCCGAACGTTGGCTGCAGGGGTGAAAAACGCTGGCGGTATTGTACCCAAGGTGCACCTGCCTGCTTCCAATGCAAGTGATGCAGAGATGCTCTTTTGTATGCATTTCGGTGCAGTCACGTAACGGCCGCGGGGCTCAACTCAAAACATAGCATGCATTGAAAAGTCTTGGTATAATTCTTCATAGGGTTGTAGTACGATGCATGGCATGGAGCAGAGGATTAAAAGGCGTTTCATTCAGTCATTCAGATGCATCCCACGTGCAAAAATTTATTCCAGAATTCAAGATTGGAGTAATTCTTACAGCCTGCTTCCAACAGAGAATCAGGAGACCCTTCGAAAGCCAACGTCTGAAAGTAGAATCTTGGGCATTTCATGTAGGATGCTGTATCAAATTTGTGGATGGAAAATTTGGGATACTGTATTTTCAGGTGATGGGGGATCGTCAGAAGGAGGGCATTAAGCTGACATTGCAAGTTCTTGAGAAGTATTTACATAATGAACTTTCCTTCCTATCTGAGGATGGTGCAACCGACCCATTTCTTAGCTGATTTTCCAAAGAAAAAGGAGGCTTACTGGGTTTTCTTCTTAGTCAGTGACCCTAGACCGTTGCTGACCCCTGAAGAAGGCTGGTCAGGATTAGGAAGTCATTCAACAGCCAATTATGGTGCCATGAACTAAGAGTCAGAGCGCCTATTTGGTCCCCATACAAAAAATATTCAAGGAGACTAAACCTATTCATGGAAAGTCTAAGACCTTTATTTCTTCATTAGGGTGAAAGGTCTGGGAGGGAGCAAGGGATATAGAAAATGGTAACTGAGAGACCCATAGATGTTTTACTCATTGAATAAAATACTTGTTGAGTGCTACTCTGTACCAGGCAGTGTTCTAGATACTGAGGTACAGGGGCAAGCCAGGCAGATAGGCTCCCTGCTTTGTGGCTTTTACCGTCTAATGGGGGACATACCATAAATAAATAAACAAACATGTAAATAAATAAGTGCTATGATGAAGGTGGGTCAGGAGGGTGAGAGGACAAGGCCTCTGGGAGGAGGTGACATCTGGCCTGAAGGAGGTAGCCAGAAGGAAAAGCATTCTATGGAGAAGGAACAGCAAGTTCAAAGGCCCTGAGCAGGGACAACTGGCATGTGTAAGGACTAGAAAGGCTAGCATTGGCTGGAAGGGAGTGGCTAAAGCGAGTGTGAAGTGTAATGAGGGTGGAAACAGGTGAGCTCCATCAGGTAGAACCTGGAAGCCGTGAACAGAGATTGGATGTTATTCTGATTGCAATAAAAGCCACTGAGAATTCTAAAACAATTCGAAAACATAGTCCCCAGTTAGGACTCATAGTTTGACATTAGATCAAAATACATTGAGATCATGACTTTCCTCAAGAATCCTAAAGGGAGAGCCATGAGAGGTGAACCAGATAGAATTGTAAGCTATGGCCACCCATGACGCGCCAAGACGTAGTATCAGGTTCAAGCCATCGGTGGACTGTTCACGTAAGTGTTCTGTTCCCTCCAGGGTTTGGAGTCTCATAAACTCTCCTGATCCCTGCGTCCCTCCGAAGAGGAAAAGCAGGAGGAAGCCTGCTTTTTCTGGAATCCAGTGGTCACATCCCCTTCGGGAGCCCTGAGTGCCCACCTCAGGTGTCGTCAACATGGAGTTCTGAAGTCCATGTGGCTCCTTGCAGTGAACAAGGTGACGTGTCTCCATGAAAAGTCACATCTTCGTTACCACTTTATTCAGTGTGAGGGATGGAAAAAAGAGTTGGGTTTGGTCACTCCACCCCACCCCCATTTAACAGAGGAGGAATCTGAGACCACAGAGAGGTTACTGATTTCTTCCAGAGTCATGCAGCAAATCGGAGGTGACATCAGCCCAGAATCCATGTCTCCTGCCGCCAGGCACTACTCACGTCACCTCATCCATCACCTCTTCGCTGCACAGTTCACTGCTTCCTCCTCTCCCATGAGGACTTCCACCTCTGGGTCTCATCATCCTCATCTGTGAAATGGGGTGATAACGCTTTCCTCAATGGGACTGATTGTTGAATGGCATATCAGATGGAAACAGGGTTTGGAAAATGTCAGAGAGCTCTAGGGATATGAGATGTGAGTAGTTCTTATTTATGGTTACCATGGCAATCTGACAGGCAGCGAGAATGTTGGAAGACTCTGGCTAATGCCATGTGTTGGCTTTCAGGTCTTAAGGAAAATGCAGAGACGCCACAGCAGTAACACAGATACCATTCCACCTGAAAGGTAGGCATCTCCTGGTTTCCTTCCACCTAGGGGCTCTGGGCATTGGGTGGTCAGGGGCAACCCCAAACTGGACTGAATAGCTGCTTCTCAGGGTTACTTGTTAGAGGATCTAAGGCAACCCAATTGGAAACTGCTTTATAAGGGATGGCACATACTACTCGGTACCTAATACCTGGCTTTGGCTCCAGTGGTAATTCTCAAAGCCTGTGTGACAGGTAATCCCATTGCCTTATTGTTGCTATGACTGTACTCACAGGAGCTTAATTTATGGAGGTGACTGAGTGATAACATGGAGAAGCTAATGCCATTGAAAGAAGATCTTTGTTACTTACATTTCCCGAGAGGAGGGAGCATGTCACACCATGTGGGGCCACATGGGGAAGCACCAGGGTCAGTCGGGAGACAGAAAGAAGCAAAGTAAAAGCATAGGCCACAGCTTTTATTGTGCGTTCTGCACAAATCAAGGCAGGCCAGGGGAAACAGCTTAGCACTGTCCAATTTGAGTAACATCAGCAGGCTCTGGGCTACCGGGGTAGTCTCTGGTTGTCTGGTACCTGATCCTGGGTGACTTGGGGCAGGAGAAATATAAGCTGGATGTGTGACAGTTAGATCAAGGAGGTGGTTAGAAAGGTGGGCTCTGGATCGCAAAAGAGATATAAACAACTCTAGCTATTAGTTTGGTCCTGCAATTAGTGAATACAGAGTCTAAGAAAAGACAGTTACAACATTTCTCTAGTGAAGCCCAAGAGGGGACACACCATGGTACATGCTCTCAGGTTGTGACAGTCTCCCAGCCCTACACCCTCCCCGCATCCCCTCCCAGGCGGGCACATACATCCAAGGAGCAGGCAGCCAAGCTTTTCCTCCCTCATGTCCCATTCCGGTTTCCCTGCAACTCCGAGGTTAGCTGCAAAATCAAGAGAACCCACCAGCCCCAGCATTGGGACTGAGTTTTGCATCAAGCCTTCCTCCAAGGAGGATTTCTGGCCTTAAATCAGATGACCCTTGGCCAAATCCCAGCTCAGCCGCTTCCCAGCTATGGGTGACTTGGTAAGTGACTTCACCCCGAGGCCTCAGTTCCCCCGCCTGTAAATGGCCAGTCATGAAACTCAGGTTGCTTACGGAGCAAATGAGTGTGGAAATGCACAAATACACAGCACCCAAATAAAAAGCATGCCTGTTGCAGCTTTCCCAGCATCCTGAATTGCTGTCTGCTCTCAAGTGAACCATGACATCTTTGGGGGCTGAAAAATAGTGGCCAACATGTATTGCGTACTTTCTCTGTGCCACGGTCAGGTCAGGACTATTTTTAACCACCCTTTTTACAGGGTGAGGACACTGAGGCTCAGAGAGGGGAAGTGAACTTCTTGAAGTCACACAGCCAGGAAGAGGTAGGGCTGAGATTCAGACACTACTCCATTTGTCCGCCCAGAGTCTGTGAGTTGAGCCAGCCCATTTCGGCTGCCTCCTGTGTGGGCAGTCCGCCCCTCTCTCTCCTGGACTGCCTCCCACTCTGGCCCTTAAGCGGTTAATGGAAGCACAGTCTCTGCCTCCCCAAGGAATATCCTTTCCCACTTAGGCTGAAATCTCTGCTGGATGCCGGGGCCCAGGGAAGGGAGGCCAGCTATAAAAAGCCCCTTGGTGGGTTGAGCCTTCCCTGGTTGTAGTGAAGGCCCCTTGAGCCCAGTGAACTCAGAGTGCTGGCAAGCTTAAGGGGGCCAGGAAGGCTTTCCGGGGCCTCGTGGGACAGTGGGAGAGAGAGGGTGGCCCCCATGTGGGCCAACGTGGGCACCTGCCAGAACTCCTTCTTTCTTAGCTCAGCTTCTTAAAGTGCAGAAACAGCTCCCGGCCCCTTGAGGATCATAGCCATGGTGTCCGTTGTTGTTGTCATTATTAATATTATCGTTATGATTATTCCAAGCCCAAGGGAGTAGGACCACACATTTCCTGGGATTATAGAAGGAGCATGTCGTATGGGAATTGGTAGCCATCTTCAGGTTCCCTCCCTTGCCCCAGGTTTACGATAACTTACTTGCTCCAGGTCAAGTTCGTGAAGCCAGAGTCACCAACCCTGAGATGTCTCCAGACCAGAGTTTCCCTTTCTGGGTTTCACAGGTGTTCTGTAAGACATCAGTAGATTTTCCACAAGGGGGGAAAAAAAGAATTCCATGGTGAAATAAGTCTGGGAAACACTAGGTTTAAACAAAATTACCTTTTTCCATTGCAGTCCTTCTCAGAGCCTTTAGTATGCTCATTTATTCATTTATTCTTTCAAACAATATATCTTGGGCACATTCTATGCGTCAGATGCATTGTGCTGGGTAGGAGAGATACAATGGGGACAAGCAATCATGGTCTTTGAGTTCATGGCATAGGGCCCCATCGAAGGTGCTCGCCTCAGTGCTGACTACACATCAGAATCACCTGCAGCTCTGAAGACAGGGATGCCAGAGCCCACCCCTAAGAATTCAATTTAGTTGGTCAACACTGGGGCCCGGTCACCTGTATTTTTCAAAAGCTCCCTTGATGATAATGTGCAGCCAGGGTTGAGAGCCACAGGTGAGCAGTAAAATGACAACTTGTGATCAGTCCCATGCAGGCGAGGCTAGGATGCACTGGGAGCAAGGAGACGATTGCCTGGGAGGGTAGGGCAGGCCCCACCAAGCAGGAGAGATTTTAGTGGGACAGGGTAGGGGTGACAGCTGGTTAAGGGGACCCTTGGGTAGTTTGGGAGGAGCACATGATGAGAGTGGAGTTTGGGGCATCCAGCGTGTCTGACAGGCTTGTCTCTGTGAGCCTCCACTTCTCTGGACAGTGGGAATGCTGTCACCCCACTCCGTGGGGTTTGTGTGAAACTGCAGGAGGGAGTTTGGAATGGGAAGCCCTTTCCGTAGGATGGTGACATAATCAAATACGTGTTTTTAAAAGTGCATCCTGGTCTCTGGAGCAGCTAGTGTACATCTACAAAGCACCTACTGGGTGCCCTGGGACGTGGGGGCCAGAGAATGGGACTCAGCTCTGACTTTCAGTATGCTCGTGATGTGTGTGGAGTGCAGTAGGGGTCTGTGGCGGAGCCTTGGGGGCCCTATTGCAGGTTGAGAGGAGGGAGGGAGGGAAGTTCTTTGCCCCTCCCCCTGACACACACACATGGAGCCATTCAGCTCCCCTTGTATGTGTTTTATGGACTGAGTGTCCATGTCATCATTCCCCATGAAGAGAGGACAAGCCCAAGAGAAGGGAGGTGGCATCCAGAACACCAGGTCATGATGTTGGCGAGAAAGAGCAGCGTGTGCTGGGCGCACCGCGGGGGTGAACTCTGGGCTCCCTGCTCCTTCCCTCAATAGCCACGCAATCCCTTGCCTGATTCCAACACAAGAGGTTCCCACTTGTAACTAGAAGAGGCAGCTGGCCTTGGCGGTCTTTCTGGAGGGCCTAGAGATCATAGTTCCATGTACTGAACACTGGTCCATTGAACAGTGTTTGATCCCATGGGAATTCTGTGCCCGCATGGTTCAGGCCCGTTTTGCAGGACAGAGAACTGAGTTCAGGGTTGTTAAGGCCCTTAGGATGGGTAGAGGTAGGGGTGGAGTTCTCTGTTAAGTCGTGTCCCCATTACTATCTGCTGCCCTCCAGGTACCAGCTGCGACCAAGGCTGGACACTAGCCGGGGCCCCTGGGTTCCTGAGGTCATTCTAGAATCATAGGACTCAGCTTTCTTTTCATTAAAGTGTAGCAGTCAAGAAAGCGGGTTCTAGAGTCGGTCTGCCTGGGACTGTGTACCCCCTGCCCCATCCCTTACCAGCTGTGCAGCTCTGGACAAGTTACCCTCTCTGTGCTTCGGTTTCTTGATCTGTCAAATGGGGCGGGGGGGTTATTAGTACCTCACAGGGTTCACAGGAGGGTTCATGAGTTCAAGGAAACCACTTAGAAAACTGTCTGGTACATAGTAAATTTCCAGTAAAGATTCTGATGGCTGTTTCTGCTGTCATGTGCATGAGCTTGCTAGGGTGGCAGTGACAAAGGGACTGCAAACTGCAGGGCTGAAACAACAATGTATTTTCTCACAGTTCTGGAGGCTGGAAGTCCGAGATCAAGGTGCCGGCAGGGCTGCTTTCTTCTGAGGCCTCTCTCCTTGGCCTGTAGGTGGCCAGCTTCTCCCTGTGTCTTCACACCACCTCCCGGTGTGTGTCAGCGCCCAACTTTCCTCTTCTTATCAGGACACCAGGCATTTTGGATTAGGGCCCACCCTATTGTCACCTCTTTAAAGTCCCAACCTCCAAATAAAGACATACTCTGAGGTTCTGGGGGTTAGAGCTTCAACATAGGAGTTTGGGAGAGTCCGGGGTGGGAAACAATTCAGCTTATGACGTTGATACCGCCATGCGTCCCCCCTCCTGCACTGAATGGCTTTCTACTTGCCTGACTTAGTGGGGCCTTCTCTGCCCTTCTGGCCCAGAAATCGCAGCCAGGCACTCAGCTCCGAGGTGAGCGTGGATGAAGGGGGCGTCTTCGAGAGTCTGAAGGCAGAAGCGGCCTCTCCGCCAGCGCTCTTCTCCGGCCTCTCCGGCCTGCCGACCGGCAGCCTTCCCGCCACCCCGTTCCCATCCAGCCTGGTGCTGGGGGCCTCGGCCGGCGGCGGGGACGTGTTCATCCAGATGCCCGCGTCCAGGGAGGAAGGCGTGGGCCGGGGCGAGGGCGGCGCCTACCACCACCGCCAGCCCCACCACCACTTCCACCACGGCAGCCACCGGGGGAGCTCGCTGCTGCAGCACGTGGGCGGAGACCACCGCGGGCACTCCGACGAGGGGGGCGACGAGCAGCCGGGCACCCCGGCCCCTGCACTGTCGGAGCTGAAGGCTGTGGTCTGCTGGCTCCAGAAAGGGCTACCCTTCATCCTGATCCTTCTGGCCAAACTCTGCTTCCAGCATAAGCTCGGTGAGTCCCCAGGACATGGGGGCTTTGACTGCAAGGGGGCGGGGGCTGGGGGTGGCTCTCCATCCCAAGTGCCCGGGAAGGCAGCAGAGGCCCTCACAATGCCAAGTGCTTCCCAGTATGGGATTCTGAGTCAGATCTGGGTTCAAATTTGGCCGACTAGCTAGCTGGGTGACTTCAGGCAAGTCACTCACTTTCTCTGAGCCTCAGTTTCCTCATCGGTCCAGTGCAGGTTGTGACAGAAGCTTCCTCAGCTGGTTGGCTGGTGTGAAGGAGTAGACTGTAGGAACTAAGAGTTCACACTCCTCGGGCCTGACACCGTCCTGGCTCTGCCCCTTCCTAGCTGTGTGACGCTGAGTAAGTTATTTAACCTCTCTGTGCCTCAGGCCCAAAGTCCATAAAATGCAGCTTATAATGAGAGTTACTGTACTAGGACATGCTTCATGAGGTTGCAGTGCGGTTAAACGAGTTAATATGTGTAAAGCGCTTAGAACATTAGGCTTATTTCCTCCTTTCTGGTGAGTTCTAGCTGACTCACCTCACCCCACTCTCCTTGCTGGCGTGCTGCCATGACAACCCCTCCTTTTCTGTTCTTCAGAAGGAAATTGGACATATTCCCCCTCACCTTGAGTTCCGGAAAACTCACAATTTAAATTTTATTCTCAAGGATGGTCATTTTCTTTTTCAGTTGGCAGATTTCTTTGCTGCTGCTGCTGTTGTTGTTGTTGGATCAAAAAGGAGAATAGAAGAAAGGATTGTAGGGTTACTAGTTTCTATCTAACACATTTTTGGTGAGGAAATGTTCGTACATCTTTGACAAAGCAGATCTGTTATAAACGTAAAGCAGAAGCCTGTCCATGGGTTATGAAAAGTAGGATTTGAAAAATTTCGATTCAGGGAGAATTCCAAGATTGTAGCTTGGCAGGCAGTGGCAATCACATGGATTGTGGAATAAAATTCAGATCTGTGCCGCCTTTTGCTGGGGTCTTGTTTTCCTATCAGGAGGAAACATTAAACTTGCATTCCTCATGGATCTTACGGTCTCTTGCTATGCCTGCTTTTATTACAAAGAACACACCTGAGATTCTTTTTGAATGTAAAAATAATAATAGGCACCATTTATTGACTGCTAGAGGTTATGCTGTGTAACATTACCCTGCCGTCAGGTAAGTACTGTTCCTGTCCTGTCCATTCTATAGATGAAGAAACTGGGGTTCAGAGAGGTGCAGTGACTAGCCTAAGGTCACACAGAGAGGATGTGGCCAAGTTGGTATCTAAACCCACATCTTACCACCTCTAATTCAGGGGCCTGTACTCAGAGTGATTCAGGGGGTCCCCATGATGTGGCAGCCCAAATCCCCCAGAAATGAGATTTCCTCTCTCCTCCATGGTTGGCCTGTAAACTTCCAGGGGACCCAGGATGTGTCTGTGTCACGTTGCTCCCAGTCCCTGGTAAGCCAGGGCCAGACGTGATGCTCTACCTGGTGGTGTCGGCCCTCCTCTGTCCCACAGGCATTGCCGTGTGCATCGGGATGGCCAGCACCTTTGCGTACGCCAACTCCACACTCCGAGAACAGGTGTCTCTGAAGGTGAGTCACCGGCGATTTCGTCTCCTGGGGCTCCCATAACAAACGCCCGCCAACTTAGGGGCTTAACACAGCACTTGGTCTTGCAGGTCGGTCGATCAGAAATCTGAAGTGGGTCTCTCTGTGTTAAAATCACGGTGTCGGCAAGAAAGTGTTTCTTCTAGAGGGTTTAGAGGGGAATCTATTTCCCTGCCTTTTCCAGGTTCTAGAGGTCACCCACATACTTTGGCTCCTGGCCCCTTCCTCCTCTTCAAGCCAACACTGTCGTATCTCTGTGACCATCCTTCCATTGTCACGTCTCCCCCTGACTCTCCTCTTCTGCCTCCCTCTCCCACAATTAGGGACCCTTGTGATGACAGTGGGTCCACCTGGATAACCCATGTGTCTCTCCCCACCTCAAGGTCAGCTGATAGTGACCGTAATTCCACCTGCCACCTTAAGTCCCTTTGCCATGTGACCTAACATGTTCACAGATTGCTGTGACTAGGACGGGGACATCTTTGGGAGGATATGCCATCCTTCTCCGAAGACCTTCTACCGGCAGCGTCTCCCCCACGTGCCCCATTCCAGTCTCTTTTCCCTCCTGGCATTCAACTAGGTAGCTCACTTCCAACCCACCCCCATGGTTAAGGCCATCCCACTGGCACTGCTGGGTGGCCATCCAGCTTCACCACCATCAGGATGTGAACCCAAGCATTGAGCCCACATGCTATGCTCACTCCAAGTTCAAGTCCCAGCCCCTCCACCCACCCACAACCCTTAGACAGGTGGTCTCAGCCTCAGGTGCCACCTCTAGAAAAGGAACTGTTCACACCAACTTCACATACCCATGGAGAGGATTAAATGAGATGTGCAGAGACGGTGCCGGGCATATAGGTAACATTCGGTTGAGCTCTTTTTAACAAGCCTGTGCTTCGTGTTGTGCGTGTAAGCCCATAACAGCCGCCATCCTCTGATCCTTTTGGGCATCCTCTGCTTTCTCAAAAGCACCTGGGCCTCTGTGAGGTCTGGAGGGCTGCTCAGTCTCCCTTTGACACATGAGCCCTTTGAGGTCCCGAGGTTGCGCACGGAGCCCGAGCTTCTTCCTGCCCCTCAGTCTCATCTTCTTCATGCAGACCCCTTTGTGCTGCTATTGGAACAGCAGGTTGTTGGACACTGCAATGGAAGGCTTTGGGGGCTGGCTGTCTCTCAAAGCGGTAACTTCCGACTGGTGCCCTGCCTTGAATGTTAGGGTACCTGTGTCCTAGGCTTCTAGGGGTCCTGAACCTTGTGAAGTGAAGACACAGGTAATGTTTTACCTGTCTTCGTATTTTCTGTGAAAGAGAGTCTGCATGGCCCTTAAGTAAGTTTAGGAATCTCAACTTACCCCTAGGGAACTACTCACTTTGGCCTCCCGAGTCTGGCTTCTCAAGGCATTGCTAATTCCCTCCTCCTCTTCTACCTTTAGTTTGGATTTACAGTGGATTAAACTAGAATCCATTATTTATTGGGGTAAGAAAGGCTCCTGGGTGGATTAATCACATTGATAAGAGCAGTTGGTTGGTTGGAGGTGGTTTCTAAGGTCATTAACCTTGACCACTTCTGGAATAATGGCTGGATGGAGATGCATTTATTTGTCTACTCTGTGGAGATACACTTCGTAAGGGTGTGTGGGGCACTGAGCTGTGTCTGGAGACAGTGGAGCATTTACCGAAACCACAGGGAAGGTTACACTGGGAAGTTATGACCTCATCCTGTTCCAGCAATGAGCTGCCTTGGTCCAGGAAGAGACGAGCTTTTGAGAATCAGCAGCACGAGGGTCTCCTTGTGTCTCCCAGAGTACAGTCAGGGACACACCCTGCCTGGCGCTGCCTCCAGAAATTTCCTGGGATTGTTCTCAGGCTGAGAACCTGCTGGGAAATAGCAGACCAAGAACATTCTGCAGCTTGTCTTCCTGGGGACTAAACAGAAACAAGTCCAGAGAAAGAGAAACGGGGCCGGGTTGGGAGAGGTTTTCACAGCCAAGGGTACACGTCTGAACTGGCCGGAGGGCCGTGCTAGAAAAAGTGAGAGCAGAAGTTTCTAGCTTATGGATATGACTGGGTGGTACAGTCTGGCTACCAGGTCCTCCCATTTAGAAAGCCTGAAGTATGAGCCCATAACGTTTACATTTATGAAACATTTACTTAATATTTCACAGAACCCTCATTTTTAAATGAGGTCACCGAGGCTTCAAACGTGCCCTTGAACAAGAGTTACTTAACTTCTCTGTGCTTCAGTTGCTAATGGTAAATATGAACTAACCCTTACTACGAGTCAGGCAGTTTTCTAGCGTTTCATGAGCATTAATTAGGCTGACCAGATGTCCCGTTTTAAATGGGGCAGGAAATAGTGGTCCTGTCCTGTTTCAAATGGCACGTAGGCTCAGCCCACTCTCACTGGGCTAAATTCGAGGTGTCGGGCTGACCCTATGTACCGTTGAAATGGAACAGTACTGTGTCTGCTCAGCCTGCCATTACTTCTCCCAGCTCTATCAGAGATAACATGATATATATCCATTTTAGAGATGAGAAAGGGAAATGAAGAGTCGAAGTCACTTGCCCAGGGTTGGACAGTCCCCAGGTAGCAAACCAAGGATTTGAACTCGGGCCTCCAGCTCCAAATTCTGTGCTGCTAATGACGGTGCTCCTGCCTTTTGCATCGTTCTCCAAGCACGGCTCCACGTTTCTGTCAAAGATGCCAACATCCCTTTCACCATTAGCCCTGCTCCCTCCAAACCTTGGAGAAAAAAATGTTGCTGCTTGTCAGAAAACATCGTGGAACATTCTGCCTTGCGCACCTTTGGCATTGCAGTGTCCCCACAGATCTCTTGCTTTGTCTCTAGGAGAAGAGGTCAGTGCTTGTCATCTTGTGGATCTTGGCCTTTCTGGCAGGGAACACCCTGTATGTACTCTATACGTTCAGTTCCCAGCAGCTATACAACAGGTAAGCAGGGGAATCTGACCCCCAGTGGGAAAGTGGAGGAGGGGGGCTTTGTTGGGCT
Organism: Lyroderma lyra; assembly: GCA_004026885.1. Taxonomy (NCBI): domain Eukaryota; kingdom Metazoa; phylum Chordata; class Mammalia; order Chiroptera; family Megadermatidae; genus Lyroderma; species Lyroderma lyra. The sequence continues at coordinate 12,065 of PVJL010000434.1, forward strand.
TGGGACACAGCCCCTTCACTGGAGAACAAGGTGGCGCACTCTGTCATGCAGTAACTTTCAAGTTCCACCCTGTTGTTATAAACACACACGCCTAGAGCAGAGCTCTCTTCCTAGACATATCATCCAAGCCACATATTTCATTCTACATTTTCTAGTAGCCTCGTTGTGGCTGGTGGGGCGGGCTGGCCAGTGAGGGCCTCTAAGACGGGGTTGAAACCCAAGTCAGGCTTTCAGATCATGTACATCTGTTTTGAAAACGGACTGTGAGGAGTGAGCAGGTTCACCACTTTCTGGGGCCACCTGCTAAGGGTGACTGGGGAGTCGGTGTCAAGGCGCCAGCCCACCTCTCACACCTAGGTGCTGGTGAAGGCTCTAGGAGGTGGAGTTTCCCAGAACCTTGGAGGGATTTCCAGCTCCTCTCATTCTCTGGGTGTGATTGCAGGCACCCCCATCAAACCAGGGCTAAGTCAAACTGGCAGCACAGAGAGAGAGAGAGAGAGAGAGAGAGAGAGAGAGAGAGAGAGGGAGGGAGGGGGAGAGAGAGAGAGAGAGAGAGAGAGAGAGCAGCAACAGAGCTTTTCTTACAGATTTCAACTCCAGAGTGTGTGTGTATAAGTGATAGCAATGGCTGTTACCTGGTTTTGTCCTCTCAGTGACCCAGCAGGGTATTGCTGTCCCCATTTCATGGGTGGGGAAACTGAGGCTTACTGAAGCCCCCTTCTAACAAGTCTTAGTCCCAGTAAAGCAGCCCTTAACAGCAAACTGGAGTTTTCCAGCAGATAATGGGGCCCTGCAAGTCTCCCCTAATTTCCTCATTTGTGAAACTGGGAGCCATTTCATTCCTGCCGTACCCACCTGAACAGGCTCATGATTAGGGAGGCCAAAGGTACAGCACGTGGAAATAATGGGTAAGCCATGAAACATTTGACATATCATCATCATGTTATAATTAATATTCTTTAATGATGAATTACTATACCTATTGGTGGTGGCCCCTAATAAGGAGCAAAACTGACAATAAAATATGTCAGTTCATTAAGTTTTACAGTGTGACATATATGTTAGATGGAAAAACACTTTTGCACTGCCCGCCCTCCAAATGTCCAAACAGGAAAAAAAGAACAACACAAAAACACTATGACAGGTCAAAACAGAAAAAAACAAAACACTAAAATGGGGATCTAACGCCCAGATAGGTGAATTTAACTGGCGTCTCTGGGATAAAATGGAAAGTGGAGGGCACATCGTCATTTTATTGCCATCACAGAAGCTCCATGGAGAAGCCCGCCCGCCCGCCCGCCCGCCCGTCAGCCCGCGATATCCCCAGGGAAGGGCAAGAGCAGAGGCCGAGCGGGGAGCGCAGGGCTGCCAGCCGCTCCCCGACTTAGAACACGAACGGCCACTCAAAGTTGGATTCTGCAGAGAGAGGGGGCTGGGATGGGGAGGACCCTGCCAGTGTTGTGAGAGATTGCCCAAATAGACTGCGTTCATCGATTTTACCCTAGGCTAGCTCTTTAAAGGTCTTTGTTATAAATGGAAATAGGTTGTTGTGTTTTTTTTAATAGAAGTGAAAGAATAGACCAGTTCACTCCTAGGATACTGCAGGAAGGCGACCTCGGTTCACACTGTGTCCCACCAGCCCAGCAGAGCATGGTGCAAGCATTCAGAAAGCATCCACTCTGAGCTGTGTGCACTGTCCCCCACTTTACAGAGAACAAGTGGGACTCGGTCTGGCCTTTGCTCAGAGCCTCTAATCCAGTGGGGAAAAGTGAGGGGACCAGCACACTTTGGGTGCTGATTCCAATCTTAGCTCCACATTCTAGCTGATGGGCTGTGAGCAGGTGACACACCCCTTCCTAGCACCTCAGTTTCCCCAGCTCAAAATGGAATAATCATAGCACCTACTTCATAGAGTCTTTGGGAAGACAACATGAGTTGAGACATATCAAGTGTGTAGAGTAGGGCCAGCATGACATAAAGAGCCAGGAGCTTTTAGCTACTATTACTATTATGACGAATAGCATCGTCATCCTCAGAGGTAGTGACGAAGAGTGCCACCCCACGTGTGGCCCATGGACAGATGCCAGTTGGAGGACAGCTGTTGACTGTCTCCAGTGAGGTAAGTACTAAAATTGAGCACGAGGTTAACTTACCTGGTTACAGGTGGGTAAAATGAGAGTCCACACTCTAAGTAGCACTGCCATGGAGTAAGGATTGAGAATACTAATTATAATAGCTAGGATGCCTGGGCTTCGTTGTCCTATTCCTTTAATATTTGCATGATCTTGTGCATGTTACCTTTACCTTTTACCTTGGTTTCCTCATCTGCAAAATGGGGTAGATAACAGTGCCTGCCTCATGGAGTTGCTGTTATCATCGTCAAGGCTACATGGCAGAGGCTGTAGTCTTACAGAGGGATGTCAACTATCTCATCCAGGCCCACCAGTAACACTCTGAGGGAGAGAATGATTCCCAATCGATTGATGAAAACACAGAGGCTTATAGGAGAAACATCATTTGCCCAAGAGTCCAATAAATGGAGCAGCCTGTCCCACACAAATGCCTGTTAGCTCGCCCTGACCTTGGGCGACTTACCTCACCTGTCCATGCTTCAGTGCCTCGTTCCTAAAGTGGGGAGAAGCAATGCTCCTGTGCAACACCACGACGCACAGTGAGTGAAAAGCCTAGCACAGGGTCTAGCACGTCCGTTTTCCTGCTCCCACTTCCTCTCCCTCCGTCCTTCATAGCATCAGCCTGCATTTCTTCCTTCCTTTCTTCTGCTTCCTCTTGGGAAGCTTGTTCTGGACCCATAAAACTGGAAGGGACCTTAACTAATGATACTCCAGGCCAGTCTCTTCGTTTAACCCTCGGGAACTAAGGCTCAGAGAGGTTAAGATACCCCCCTGAGGTCACACGGGAAGTTAATAGCAGATTCAGGAACACAGATGCCTTTCTACACATAATGTTCACAGCACTCTCAGAGTGACTAGAAGGAATGGTGCTAAGTGAGCATCCTGACTCTGAATCTTCCCGCAGCCTCATATTTCTGAAGCCCAACCTGGAGACCCTAGACTTCTTCGACCTGCTGTGGATCGTGGGGATCGCAGACTTTGTGCTGAAGTACATCACCATCGCCCTCAAATGCCTCATCGTGGCCCTGCCCAAAATCATCCTGGCCGTGAAGTCCAAGGTAGGTGCTACCTCCAGCCACCAAGTAGCCCCAATCACACTGATCATTCAGGGGGTTCAGGGTGCCATCTGAAGAGGAAAGATGGACATGGGCAGAGCTGATGTCGGCATATTAAATGAACAGAGCCTGAGCTAGTAGATCCTGTCACCCACCTCTTGTAGTTCCTTGAAGCTGAGCATGGTTCTTGGTTGTCACCACCTGCCTTTCACACCTCTACTCCAAGTGCATTTGCTGTGTCATTGTTCAAAGCTGTCCTTGATGTGGTTTTCATGTACATTTCACCTAAGGGAGGAAAAATACATGTGGACATGCGCTGCGTCCTGCTTCTCCCGGGGAAAAATGGCTCTTTAGAGGGTTGGACTCTTCATGGCTTTGGGAGCATATTTTGTAAAGGGTACCGAGGCTCCGAAGGAAAGAACTCTCTGATCAATTGGTGACGTCTGCTGTGGGCACAGGAAAGGGATTGATGGCAGTATTTTGCAGTGTACTGTGGGAAAAGGCCTGCAAGTGGAGGGCAGGTTGAAGAAGTATTGGGAGAGATAACCACTGTAATTCAGAGAGCTCAGCAGGGCTAGGATAAAACATTACGTTTAGGTCCTAATTATTGCTGGTGCCTCTGCAAGAAGATCCAAAGCTGGGAGTCTGGACAGAGGCTCCTGGTTTCTTGTTTAATCTTGTTTAATCTTGTTTAATCCTAGGAGGGTAGATACCACTGATGCCTCTTTTTACAGAGTGGAAACTGAGTTAAATAACTTAACAAAGGTTGCAAACCTTATACTAACAACACTGATAGCAGTGAGTGCAGCTAATGGGGAGTCAGCCCTGCTCTAACTCATTTCCTTCTGACATGCATCTTACAAGGCAAGTGCTGTTGTCTTGTAGTTTTTTTTTATTGGGGTAAAATTCACATAAAATTCAGCAGTAATCATCTTAGAGTGTACAAGTCTGTTGCATTCAATACATTTACAATGCTGTGTAACCATCACCTCTGTCTAGTTATCAGACATTGTCATCACCCCAAAAGGAAACCCTGGGCCCATTAGCAGTCACCCCCCCCGCCCCCGCCCCAACCCGTGGAAACCACTAATCTGCTCTCTGTCTCTAGATTTACCAATTCTGGACATTTCATATAAATGGAACCATACATAATGTGATCTTTTGTGTCAGATCATGTTTTCAGGGTCCATCCGCATTGTAGCACGTGTCATTGCTTTTTGTGGCTGAATAATATTCCATTATGTGGCGAGACCACCATTTGCTTATCCATTCATCTCCTGACTGACATTTGGGTTGTTTCTACTTTTTGGCTACTGTGAATACTGGTGACCGTGGACATGACAAGTATTTGTTTGAACACACTTTTTCTGGATGAATACATAGGAGTGGAATTGCTGGGTCATAGGGTAATCCTACGTTTCACTTTTTGAGGAACCCCCGCACTGCTTTCTAGGGCAGCTACACCATTTCACATTCCTGGCAGGTGCTGTTTTTATCACAGACGCAATGAAAAGTTAGAAAGTCACCCAAGGCCGCACAGCTTGTAAATGGCTGGGCGAGGATTTGAATGCAGGCAGTCCAACTAACTGCAGAAGCCCTGCTCAGAGACCCTATGCCCGCTTCCCCCATGCAGCTTCCCTGGATTTGCTTGGTAAGATCTACAGTTGATTGAGGAGTGGAGTCCCCATTCCACCATCGACATAAAACTTCCCCAAGTTCAGGCCGTAGCTCCCTCACTTCCTTCTCCCTCAAATGGGCACTGCTGGGGGCGAGGGGGCGGGGGTGGGACTCGGCACCCCTTCCCTGCACCGCCAAGGTGTGGGCGACAGTTATTAATGTCTCCCTGGCAACTGTCCAGCTCCCTTTTTCTGATTATTATTATTTTATTCGGTGAGATTAATGTGCCAGGTCAGAGCATAATCCAGCCTGTAAAAAGTGATGTGAATAGTCTTCTCAAGATAAATTGCAGGCTTGGAAAAGGTTCACAGCCTTTCCTTGCCCGTCTGAGTGCTCTCCCGAATCCTCATCAATCCTTGTCTGGGCAGAAGAAAAGGACAGGTCTTCATTTGCAGCTGAGGGGTGAGGGGGAGAAGAGCACATCTGTCAGGGGCCCCTAATGGCGCACAGCGCAGATGCTGCTGCCTGCGCCTCCACGCCGTCCACCGAGAGGGTGGGTTGGTTTTTAATATTATCATCGTTATACTGGAAGGGCTGTGGGTATTTGGGTTGGCTTCGTGGCCCCACGGTCCCTGACGCGTGAGGCTGAGCGAGCCACCAATTGCCGCGTGCCTTCCGACTCCAAGGGCCAGTCGGGATTCCTCTCACACTTGGGCCTCCCAGGAGAACCATGCCCATTGGCCGGCCAACATGGGGACAGGGTTAATGATGGTGACCACTGATCTACAGCCTCAGCCCCAAACCATCACGCTGGTCTCACTGAGTGTCATTATAAATCCGGATAACTTATGTAACCCGTACATCTTGGTCCCGCCTGATCTGGGTCCTGCTCGGTCCCCCAAGTGTATCCAGCGCCCACCTTGTCACTTACTGTTCCCTCTGTCTGGGGAAGATTTCCCATATGTTCCCATGGCTGCCTCCTTCCCAGCGTTCTTCTCCCTCCACTGTCACTTCCTCTGAGACCCTGCCACCTCCCTGTGGGAAGTGTCTGTGCCACACCTGCATTATCATCATTATACTCATCATCATTGGTAGCTCACTCCCTTTTGTTTCCTGCCGAGCCCGTACCAGTATCTGAAATGATCAGGTGGTTTTCTGTCTCCCCCTGCTAGAGAGTGGACTCCTGAGAACAGGGACCGTTAGGTGTGTCTTGACTCCCAGGAGACGCACCGTAGACGTTAGGGGCTGAGTGAAGAGCCTCGTGTTAATTGTCGATAGGGGGTTGAACCTGGGCCTGCCGCTGCCCCACCATGGAGCGGTCGGTCTCCTTGGCCTCCTTTCTCTCTCCCATCCCACTGTCATCATTCAGGACCCGCTGGCTTACCAGGGCAATGCTAGACTCTGAGAACTTAAAAATGAGTAAGACGCCATCATCCTAACCTTCTTCCACTCACCTTAACCTCTCCAAATGAAGCTTGTTTTTATATTAACCTAACCCCAACCTAGTTAAGCAAGCAAATCTCTTGTCCCAGAAACATCGCACATACTCCAACTCCTACTAAAAATGGCAGTAATAATTTAAACTTTCATTTATCCATATTGCTCCTTCCCTTTGTTAAAATAAAACACTCTTGGATCAGGGGGCTTTTGGAGCTGTCTGTGCTATTCAAGAGGGTAGCCACAAGCCACCTCTGACTATTTAAATTTAAATCCATTAAATTTAAAATTCAGCCCCTCAGTTACATTTGCCACATTTCAAATTCTGGACAGCCACAGGCAGCTAGTGGCTACGCGTTGGGCAGCACAGATACAGAAAGTTTCCATCGTTCTAGAATGTTGCATTGGACAGCACTGTTCTGGAACATTCTTAGGACAGGGTTGGTTCCACCTCCCATGTAGGTAGCAGGCAGCCACCATTCTGCCCATTTCTCAGATGGAGAAACATAAAATCAGACACTTCTCTAAGAACTTTCTGGAGAGTCACTAGTAAATAGAGTCAATACTGCAGAGTAGAAAGAACACTCACCTTGAGTCAGCAAAACTGGGTTCACATCGTGGCCTCCTGGACTTGGTTACCTGTGTGACCTTGGAAAAGTGACCTCACCCTTGGGAGCCCTCAGCTTCCTCATCTCTGAAGTGCTCCTTTTATCCTCTTTTAAGGTTACCAGACGGTATAGAAGGCCAGGTATCTAGTTGCTGGGTAGTTACGAGGACGAACTGTATCCAAAACAAGGAAGGGCTTACCTGAACTGTTTCCTCCAAAGAACATAGCATTTGACCAACTTTCTGTCTTTTCCATAAAAATAGGAAGGAGGAAGCCCCCCCCCTCCAGAATCATAACTAACTCTGATTCAGCCTGCATAGCTCTGGACAAGAGGATTCAATGGGCCGAGATTCCCTGAGCTCTCAGCCCTGGTGGTTTGCCTCTAAGTACAGGGTACGGCCTGGGGAGGGTGGACAGAAGCAAAGTAAGAACGGTGGTTTTCTCTGACACAAGAGAGCATAGAGGTTCATGAGGCTTTTAGTGCCATTAAAATCTCTCTGTTTTTGGTTCCTGAACCTAGCATTTTGGCTCTCAAGAGTGGTTTCCCCTTGATTACGTCTTTTTCCCTCCAAGATAAGCATTCCCCTCTCTCCCCAGCACCCCAGGGCAGACATCTGTCTGTGCGGGGGTAGGTCCGGGTTTCCTGGGTCATTCTGCGTATGAAGGCAGAACTCCTCGAAGAGCCTACTGCGCTCACCCCAACTCCCCTCTTGGTGGGGCTAGAAGGGGTCAATGCAGTGGCCCCAGCTAGGGGGACGTTTGGCAGCTTCAGGGGATGTTTTTGGTTGTCACTGCTGGGAGGGGTTGCTATATTTGCATTTAGTGGGTCAAGGCCAGGGATGCTACCAGATATCCTACAACACGCAGGACAGTTCCCCGTAACCAAGAATGATCCAGTCCCAAATATCAGTAGCACCTGGGTTCAGTGTTTGCTTCATGGCCCTGAATCAGCACCCCTACTGTTATGGGCTGAGTTATGTCCTATCAAAATTCGTATGCTGAAGTCCTAACTCCTCTAACCTCAGAATGTGTCTGTATTTGGAGGAAGAGTCTCTATTAGAGGTAATTAAGTTAAAATGAAGTCATTAGGGTGGGTCCTAATCTAATATGACCAGTGTCCTTGTAAGAGGAAATGTGGACACAGACACACACACAGGGAAGACCATGTGAGGACACAGAGGACGGCCACCTACAAGCCAAGGAGGGAGGCCTCAGAAGAAACCAACCTGCCGACGCCTTGATCTCGGGACTCCCGGCGTCCAGTGTGTGGTACTTGGGTAGGGCAGCCCTAGCAGACTGATACACCGGGGGACCCATTCACCTATAGTTCTGGGCTCTTTTGAGAGGATTCTTTCATCCATTCAGATTATCTCCTACCTTTTTGCCATCGCTCTATTTATTGAGGATACTTCATTTTTTAAATAAGTTATATGGCCATAGGGTTCAGAAGTCAAAACACTAAAAAGAGTATATGGTGAAATGTCACCTTGCCTTTCCTGCCCCCAGACACCCATTTCCTCCCCCAGGAGATGATACCCTCCCTGACTCTTTTCATGGCTATTTTATACATGGACAGTTGACCCTTGAGCAGTACAGGTTAGAACCACGTGCATCCACTTAATATGCAGATTTTTTTCAATAGATACTGTAAAGGTATTTTTCTTAGGAATTTTTAAATAACATTTTCTTCTCACTAGCTTACTTTAAGAATACAGTATATCATACATATGACATTACAAAATATGCATTGACTGTTTATGTTATCGGTAAGGCTTCCAGTCTATAGTAGGCTATTAGTAGTTAAGTTTTGGGGGAGTCAAAAGTTATACTAGACTGTGCTGGGGGTAGGAGTGGGGCCACTGACCTTAATCCCCACATTGTCTAAACGTCAGCTATACAAACAAATGCATGTAGATGCTCTTCCTACTCATCTTTATATATTCAAACAGCAAGATTCTACCCACAGCTCCTACTTTGCTTTTTGTTTTTTGTTTTTTTTTTACCTAACCATCTATGTGCAGAATTGTTCCAGGCGAATGCATACAGACAGCAGCATAATGGTTAAAAGCCAGATGGCCTGGGTTCAAGTCCTGCTTGAGAACTCCTTTGCCATTTATCAACTGGGTGACCGTGCCAGTTACCTGACCTCTGCTTGCTTTCATTTCCTCACCTATAAAATGCGATGTTAAGTTTTCAGTGGCTACCTAACTAATTACCCCCAGTTCAGTGGCTTAAAGAACGCCCGATGGTTACAGTTCTGTAGGTCAAAATCCAGGTGGGCTTGACCGTGTTCTCTGTGTGGGATCTCCAAGGTCAGAGTCAGTGTTGGCCAGGCTGGGCTCCTGTCGGAAGGTTCTGGAGGACAATCTTCCAGGCTCATTTGGGTTGTTCAGTTCTGTGAGGTTGCAGGACCGAGGTCCTCCTTTGCTTGTTGGATGGTGGCTGGGGTTCACTCTCAGCTCCCAGAGGCCCCTCTCTGGTCTTCTCCCCATCTTCAAGCTGGAAACAATGTGTGGAATCCCTGTTCCGCTTCACAGCTCTCTGACTTCCCCTTCCACTTTTAAAGGGTGCCTGTGATTAGATTGGACCCACCTCGATTATCTCCCTTTTGGTGAACTCGAGTCAATTGATTAGTAACCTTAATTACACCTACAAAATGCTTCCTGTTGTGTAACATCACCCAGGTAAGAGATCTCATCCTAATCACAGTCCTAGGAATTAAGGTGGGTAATTTGGGGAGATGCACAACACACTCCCTCCACGGGTGTTGTGAGGATGCAATTGCACGTCTCATGCCATGCAGTGTATGAAAGTTAGCTTTTTTTTAAACAGCTGGATTTTTGTATTGTGGAAACTGTTTAGATTTATTATAGATTTTTTAAAAAAGAATTCCTCTAAGGACACTTTGGATAGTTATGAATTGTTTAGCCCCCTTTGACCCATTGATTCTGTGGTTCTCCTGGACTCAGTTTAGGTGTCACTTCCCCCTGGTACCTTTAAGCCAATGTCAGTTCCCTCATTTATTTTCCTGTGCCTCCCTCTCTCCCAGCACTTACCACTCTGCTCTGTAATCATCTGGGTATTGTCTCCCCGTCTGGACCATAAATTCCGAGGGGTGGACACATGTCTGTCTCATTCACTGATGCTGTCACCTCTTTAAAAAATCCATACACTGACCCTGTCAGGGGGGATGGCCAAGTTCTCCTAAACCCACTTTACAGATAAAACTGAGGCTTAGGGAGGCTTAGCAGTCTGTCAGGGTCACCAGGCTTATAGGTCACAAAACTGAGCCCCAAACCCAGCTTCTTGGACTTAAGACATAACAGTAAGAACAACAGCTAGTATTTTGGGGGGTCTTCTTCCTGTTTGTTTATGTCTCCACTGTGCAAAGTGCTTTATTTGCATCTTTTGATTTGGTCCTCTCAACAATACCCTAAGGTAGGTACTGCTATTATTCCCATTTTACAGATAAGGAATGTAAGGGTCAGAGTCACCCAGGAAAGTCACACAGCTGGTGGGCAGCAAAGCCAGGTTGCAAGCCCAGCGGGTGCTCTGTCTACAGCTGTTCCTGACAGTGTTGCTCCTTTTCTCATCAGCAGGTTTCCCTGGAACGCGACAGAAAGCCTGCAGCAAAGATGCTAATCCTTAGCAGCGCTAGTATTATTTAATGTTTAGTGTTGCTCTATGCTTTAAAAGCACTTAGACCTCTGTCTCTGTCCTTGCTGAGAGAGCATGTAAGCAAGAAAGACAAGCAAGAAATTGTCTATCCCTGGAGGCACTGTGGGGTCAAGGAAAGAGCACAGACTCTGAAATTAAACAGGTTCAAATTCCGGCTCCACCATCTTCTACCCCTGGGACCTTAAGTGACCTCACTGAGCCTCAGTGTCCCCATCTTTAAAATAGGACAATCAGGACTTACCTCGTAACCCTGTTGTGAGAATTAATTAAAATAACACAGGTTAAGTGCTGGCTGGTTAGTTCATTATTGTTATTTTAAAGAAGATAAAGATCATTAGCAGTTATCTGCAAGAAAAGTGAAAATCTAACCAAAATCAGATGGAACAAAATACCATTTACTAAACTATGATCTCCCTAAGGGCCTTAGAGAGATTTTAATGGACTTTTTTTTTTTTTTGGTGGTTCCCTGGCATTTTATAAGAAAGGTGTTCTGTGGTCAGCTAACTTTGGTAAATACTTTAAACATCATCCACCACTTGCACATTTACTTAGTAAAGACTCTGAGGAGTCCTGCAGTCAGGAAACTCATTTCACTTTGACATTTCCCCAACTTACTAACCGTGGAACCCTCATTGAGGAGCACATATGCTGCAGATGTAGTTCGGCGTTGGCAAACTACAACCTGTGGACCCAGTGCTTGTTTCGGGAAGTAAAATTGGAGTGGAGCATAGCCATGTACATGCTGTGCAGGGCTGCTTTCATGCCGCAGTGGCAGAGCTGAGTAGTGGCGATAGTCTGTATGACCCATAAATCCTAAAATGTTTAGTGTCTGGCTCTTTAAGAAAAAGTTGGCTAACCTTGTCTGGAATTTACATTCCTAATTCCTTCCAGTTGGCCTTTGCAGGAGAGCTGTGTCTAAGGGGAAACGGTATTCTGCAGCAGACAGATGCTTTGGAAAATAGAAAGACCCTGAAGGGTGAAATACGACCAGGAGGCTCCGGAAACCAACAGAAGTGAGTTGGGCCCAATGTCAGTTTTAAGAAGTTGGCTATTGGAACTAGCCAGGCTAAGTTTTAGTTTTACTGCGGGGCAGCAGTCAGCCCACAAGGCCTCTCGTGATCACACTCATCCCTAGGATTTGTTCTTTATTTGCTCTGCTCAAAGTTTGTAGCCAGGTGCCCACTAATCCCTACAGAAGTGCTGAAGTCTGAATTAGCAAGCAGCCTAGGAGCTTTACTTCACCAACCTATGCCTGTGTCAGGCATCACTAATCTATCATGGCCCTGCTTCACCCAGATTTGTCTCAGTGTCACAATATCCAGACAGTCCCTACCAGTCAATGTCAGAGTGTAAGATGAAGCCTAAGCCTTAACTTCAGTTCTTTCTTATGAGAAAATGTACCAATCTCATATCTGCAGAGCTCTGCAGCCTGCAAACTAATTGGGTGAAGGCCACCCAGATGATCAAGGCTAATCTCCTTTACTTAAGGTCAGTTGATTATAGATGTTAATCACATTAACATCTAGAAGCAACACCTAGTGTTTGGAATAGCTGGATAGGAGAGCCTAATTTGAAACATAAAAACTAATCACAATCCCCCATTGAACAAGATGCTGATGTGGGGACTGAGGCCGATGTCTTATATCAAGGAAGTAACCATCTAGTCCAATTTATTGAAATTTTTCAAAGAAAACATGGTTGTTGAATTTGACCAAATCATTAGATTTTTTTTTTCACTTAGATCTGTTTATATGAAGAACTACATTATTAGATTTCCTGTTAATCTTGCATTCTTGGAACAAACCCCACTTGATCATGATGTATTATCCTTTGGAGATGTGTCTGGATTCTGAATGCTACTCTTTCAGTAAGGATTTTTGCATCAGCAGTCAGTCATAGATGTTCCTCTCCCTTCGTAGGTGACTTTCCTAAATTGCTCCTGTCACTTTCAGGTACATCTCATTGGCCACCACTTAGTCACAGTTGCTCCGTGGGTAGCAGGGGAGCATTTTCTTAGAGCTGGTTGCCAGTGCACCCGGGAAAAATGGAGGAGAAGGGGAGAATGGACATTGGAGATACCAGCGCTCTGCGTCTCAGAATGATTATCCCTGGTTTGAGGAAGAGAGACCCGAGGCCCAGCAAGGTGTGTTCACCTACCCAGGGTCACAGAGCAAGTCTGTGGAAGAGCTGTAACTTACGGCCAGGTCTTCCAGATGCCAAGGGACCTACAAAAAAAAACTCTATGATAATATAATAGAAGAATAGCTAATGTGCCTAGTACTGTTCTGAGGTGCTTCATAGATGTGAACTAATGTAATCCTCACAACAGCCCTATGAGGTAGAGACTTATTATATCCAATTTGCAGATGAGGAAACTGAGGCACAGAGAGGCTAAGTGACTTGCCAAGGGCACACAGCTGGTCAGTAGCAGGACTGGGATTTGAACTTGGGCAGTCTGGTTCCAGAACTCCCACTCTGACCTCTATACAATCCTCTCTGCCCACCTTTCCCCAGCCCCCCCCCCTCGTTACCCCAGAACAGAGCAGCAGCCATAGATACGCTAGCTACTCTCCCGCGGCTGAGAAGCAGTCAGAATCACTCCCCACCCATCCAGGCACCACACGCCCTGAGGGCCCTCTGGTCCAGAATCTCCTCCCTTGGCTACCCTGCTCCCCTCAGTCTCGGGGCCGCACATCCTTTCTAGTTGTTGATCACGTTTTGTTTTGTTTTATTCCCTTCACTCTGTTCCCTGGGAGACTATCAAAGGCTACATTCTGCCGCCAGGGGACACGGAAGGGACAGGGCCTAAGCTGGCTCGTGGGATTTCCCAAACCTCCACCTCCAGCCTCTGTGTGTGTGTGTGTGTGTGTGTGTGTGTGTGTGTGTGTGTGTTTGCGTGCGTGCAGGGGGGCATGGGGGGGCTTTGCATTACTTATTTATTTATCTACTCCTGCTCTGCTCCACACCCCCCAAGCTGTTGCTCCCCACTGGGGAAGATGAAAAACGGCTTTAGACAATGGAAGACAAGGCTTGCCACATGGCCCCCTCAGTTTAATTTCCTTTAATTCATTTTATATTGAACCAAATGATACTGTTTGTTTTTAATGGCAAACACTCAGCATGGAGGAGGGGCGGCCAAGCCTCCTCCTGGGGAAATTAGGAACACAGCTGCTCTTTAAACTCTCCTGCCACCACCCCCCTTCCCCTTCCCCAGCGCTGGGGCTTTGCAAATCACTTTCCAGGTTGAAAGATGATACTTTTCACCAGCTCAGATGGTCACTGTGAAGAGCGCCGCCCAGCTCTGCTCAGCTGCTGTCAATCCCTCTTGGGGTGGCCACCCCATCCCAAGGCCCGCCCTTCTCTGGGAATAACCAGATACGTGGGAATGGGGGAGTGGGTCATGGCTGTTCTCGGTGCCCCTCCTCCCCTGCCCATCACTGATAACCCTGGCCAGGCACCTGGCCCAAGCAGGGGGTCCATCCAGTGTCCTCTCCCAGGAACAAAGAAACCCAGAGCCTGGTTCATTCAGCCTCTGGGAGCAGCAATGTGAAAGAGAAGCTGCAGGGAGGAGGAGAGGCCCTGCCACATGAGCTGTGAGGTGGCCTGGCAGCCCAGCGCTCCTTTGACAACTGAGATAAGCAGCATCCTTGCAATGTCCTTTCTTGGCTGAGGAGGGGCTGGAGTCGGTTTCAGTTTCTTGCAGGTAAAGAGAACTTGAATGTATACTCCACAAGGCTTTGACCTGGTTTTGGCAGGAGCTGAACCACAAGGATTGATGCCCAGTGACATTCCAGAGGCCCCTCCAATCCCTCAGAGGCTAGGCTGCACCCCTGCCCTCTTGTTCACATACTGTTAGACCCAGAAAGACCTTCTCAGTCTACAGGAGAGGAAACCAAGGCACCAGATGTACTGGCTCCAGGTCACATGATGTATCCGCTCATATTTTCATTCTACAAATATTTATGGGACATCGACAGAGTGCCAGGCATCCTGCTAGGCATTGGGAGGTGACCCAGACCCAAGACTTTCAAGCTCAAAGCTTATAGTCCTATGAGGTGGCAGGCAGGAAAGGAGTAACCCCAGGGCACTCTTGGAAAACAGACGAGGAGCACCAAACCCAGCCCACAGCGAAGTCTTCCTAGAAAGGGTGACCGCAGGCAGAACGGAGTCCTAAAGGGTGCGTGGAAGTTAGCCGGGCAAAACAAAGCCAAGAGGGCATGCCAGGGAGAGGGGACAGCCGGAACCGCAGCACCGAAGAGGGAGCCAGATAAATGGTGAATACCTCCTCCAAGGATGTCATCTGCCGTGCTCTTGCTTAAGCACCATGACACATAGTAGGCGTGCGGTGACTCTCACATGGACAGAGGAGGGCTGTAAATGGTTGGTGTGAGTCTGCATTCGGGGCACGACAGGGAGACCCCAGTCCCTGGCTCTCAGACCCACCCTCCCCCACCTTTCCCAGCCACATGTGGGAATGCGGTGGCGGCCCCCACTGCGGGTGCTGCGGGGAGTAATTAGCCAGCTAAGTGGTGATTACTTTGCTCTTCTCCAGCTAAAGGACTAGGGAGGCAGCCAGGCTCCCTGAGGTGGCCTCGGGGGCGTCCACTTCACCTTCCTGCTCCGTGAGGGGCCTGGAGTTGTGCTGGGGTGGCAGCTCCACAGGATTTTCTGTTGTTGGCTTCTACTGCTGTGGGTGGGGCCGTCCTGTCTCAGATTTCCCCCAGATGTTCCTCTGTCCCTAGGGAGGAAGGAAGGGGCTTGGAACTGAGATTTAGCCCCAGGGAACCCACTGCTTACATTTCTCAACTTTCAGCTTGTCCAAAAGGGGTTCCGGAGTTGATTGGAAAGAGCGTGGGCTCCAAAGGCGGGCGGATCCCAGTGTGAACCTTAGTTCTGCCATTTCCATCCCTACGGCCTCTGGCCTGTCGCCTCCGCACTCTTTGCCTCCATTTCTTCATCTGTCAAAGAGGGAATGCTGTCGTAATCTAGGGCTTTAGGGGAGACTTGAGGTGACCTGGAAAATGAATTGCAACAGTGCAGGTGGAGGTGATTTCAACAATTCTGACACACGATGGACACGCCCTGTGTGTGTACAGCCAGCCTCCCTTATCCACGGTTTTCGTTTTCCGCGGTTTCAGTTACCCACAGTCAGTTGTGGTCTGAAAATATTAAATGGAAATTTCCAGAAGTAAACAATTATAAGTTTTAAGTTGTGCACCATTCTGAGCAACTTAATGAAATCCTGCACCGCCCGGCCTGGGCTGTCAATCATCCCTTTGTCCAGCTTATCCGTTCTGTAGATGTTCCAGGCCTGTAGGTCACTTAGTAGCCGTCTCAGTCATCAGATCTGAGAGAGGTATCACATAACTTTTATTACAATATATTGTTATAACTGTTCTATTTTATTACCGTTGTTGTTAATCTCTTAGTCTGCCTAATTTATAAATTAAACTTTATCATAGGTATGTATGTATAGGAAAAAGCATAGTATACGAGGGCTGCCCGGAAAGTATCCAGCCACATAATGGGAACAACAGGCCCTCACAGCTGGATTTTTTCCGGACAGCCGTTATATGTGGGATTTAGTACTATCCGTGGTTTCAGGCATCCAGTGGGGTCTTGAAACATATTCCCCATGGATAAGGGGGGACTACTCCATATGTTTTTCTTTTTTGTCCATTCTCCCTCATGATCCTCGTGGGTCAGGACTCTCCTGGAGGTTGGAGACAGGGGTTGGATGTGACAACCAGACCTTGTTGCCCTTTATGCTTTGACAGACCTCTGGCTTTTCCTTGCAAGGCCCAGAGTGCCAAGGTCAGTCCTGGAATGGACCAAAGAAGGAAAGAAGTGGTGCACTTCCTAATTACCTGTATGCGCCCAGCCTGGGGCCTGGGTCTTGGAGCAGTCTGGATTTGAATCTGGCTTTGCCATTAGCTGTGTGTCCTCGGGTAAGCAAGTTCAGGGCTTTGAGCCTCCATCACCACCTTCGTGTATGGGGCTGACAGGTAATATTACCTGCCTTGAGGAGGAGCCCAGTGAGGAGTGGTCTGTTTGGAGGGTCTTACTAGACTTGGAGTCAAACAAACAGGTTCCATCTGAGCTGCTCCACCTAATAGCTGTGGGACCTTGGGTGAGTCAGGAGACTTTTCTCAGCCTCAATTTTCGTCATCTGTAAAATGTAATCCTACTAGTATGAACAACGTCATGTCTGTGACTGAAGCCTTCTAGTCACCCTAGCTCAGTAAATGGCAACCATGATTTATTAGTTAGTGAAAAACAAAAGCAAGCACAGGACAGGGGTCCCTGGAAAGTATGACACCACCCCTCAACCTCTGTCATTCCCTAGGAATAAAATGATGATAATCTTGTCATTGCAACATTGTAAAAGCTAATTACAGCACACATACTACATGCCAAGCACTGTTCTAGTCACTTTACATCCATCCATCCATCCATATGTGCAATCATTATTTTCTTTTTTTGACCACCTACTCTGTGCCAGGCCCTGTATTAGGTCCTAAGGATACAGCAGTGAATAAGAAGACACAGTATCTGCTTTCAAGGGACTTATGTAAACAAGATGTAAACAAGAAATTAATAAGCAATATATCAGGTGGAGAAACATAAAATGAATGCTGTGGTGGTGGTTGCTCTTTTATTTAAATAGGTTGGTCAGAGCAGCCCTCAGTGAGAAGGTGGCATTTGTTTAAAGACATAAAAGAAACAAGGAAGTGTGACATGCAGATGTCTGGGAAAGAGAATTCCAGACATGGAAAATGGCATGTGCAAAGGCCCTGGGGTAGAAGCATGCTTGGGAAGTTCAAGGAGCAAGTCAGTATGGCTGGAGCAGAATGGGGACAAGGCCAGCTCCATGGCTGTGCAGCCTGTGCAGAAAGGCCCCATACCAGGCTTAGTGCTCTGCCGCTCCCATCTTGGTATTCTTAATAATTTTTCAACAACTGGCTTGGCATTTGCATTTCCCACTGAGCATCACAAATTATGTAGTCAGTCCTAGTGGTAAGAGGGACCATCGGCAAGGTGGCAGGCCTGGGACCACAGCACCAGAGGCCACTCCTAGCCCCAGGCATTGGCCTCCTCTCATCCTGCCATGGAGCCAGCCCTTCAGAGGGAGACCTTGAACAAAGATTTTGTGACCATTTGATCCTGGCACTCTACTCCTAACAGTGGGAACTATTTCTTCCCTATATTCATTTCCTACTACAACTGTAACAAATTACCACACACTTTTAGTGGCTTAAAACATTGAATTTATTATCTGACAGTTCTGGAGGTTAGAAGGCCAGAATCAGTCTCATGAAGCTAAAGCCCAGTGTCAGCAGGGCTGTGTTCCTTCCCGAGGTTCTGGGGGGACTACTCCCTCACCATTTTTCCAGCTTCTGGAGGCTGCCTGCATTCCTTGGCTTGGGGCCCCTTTGTCCCTTTTCAAAGCACATCTGTCTAAATTCTGCTTCCTTCACTGTGACCCTCCTGCCTCCTCACAAGGACCTGTGATTAGATCGGGTCCCCTCAGATCATCCAGGGTCATCTTCCCAACTCAAAGTCCTGGACTTAGTCACAGTCGCACATGCACAGAATTCCTTGTGTCATGTAATGAATTCATGGATTCGAGGGGTTAGGATGTGGACATCTTTGGGAGGTCATTATTCAGCCTGCCACACACCCCACTTTGCAGATGAGGAAACTGAGGCCCCAGAAGTGATGTGATTTGGGCAAAGTCACCCTGCCAGTAAAAGGACAGCCAAAATGGACAGACCTGCAATTGGGACCCATGCCTATCCAGTTCCAAGTCAGGGCTCTAGACTGCCAGGAAAGGAGGCACCTTCTGCTCATCTCTGCCTCTCTTGCACCTAAGCCCTGGTGCTTTAGGAGGCAGACGGGCTGGGGTGGTTGCAGCCCAGAGCATTTGTGCATACGATGGTAGCTGACATGGGGACAGAGAAGCACATCCATCCACCTGGGACTGGGACAGAGGGAAGAAGCCGCCTTTCTACAGCTAACAGCGTCCCAGGCCACTTGAGGCTTAATCGTCAACACCTTATAATAGGCCTCTCCTGGGTCCTGGGGAACAGGGCCCTGTTTGTAAGGAAGCTTCTGATGTGCATGTTGCTGGGACACGTGGCCTGGGCTCTTCTTATTCATCGGGCTGAGGCTCTTAAATCAGGGGAACCACAGCCAATGAGACTGAGTAACCAGCTGCTGCTACTGAGGGGCAGATTTCTCTTCACAGCCTAGTGACTGCTGTGGGGCCTCAGCCTGGCCCCAAGGACTCTTTGTCAGCTGGCCCCTGGGACCACAACACCAGAGGCCAATCCCAGCCATCGGCATGCTCTCTGAGCTCCTCCTCATCCTGGGCATGGAGGCCAGAAGAGCAGAGAGAGGACCTTTATAGGAGACTAAGGGTGGGAGGGAGAAGGTGGCAGGTTTTTTCATTGGCTCTGGTCTTTGAATATCCAGTTATCAAGAGGTAGGATGTGGTGGTGGGTAAGATCATCCATGCTGACATCACACAGACATGAATTCAAATCCCGCCTCTGCCACATATTAGCTCTGTGATCTTAAGCAAAATGAACTCTGAAACTGAGCCTCATATACAAATTGGGGGTACTAATTTGCCCCCTTCCTCATGAGGTTATTAGTCAATTTAAAAAGTAGGCAAGCAGATTTTCAACTTGTGGCTTTTAAAAAAAAAAAAACAAATGTAAAGTATTAAAAAGTAATAACAAATACTCATATACCCAGCTTAAAAAGTAGAAAATTAATAGTGCCTTAGAAGTTCCCTGTGCACGTCTCCTGGATTCCATCCATCTCCCTCCCTGCCTTTGCCCATAAGAAACCATGGAATTTTTGTGGTTACCACGCATTTTCCTTAAGTCTGCTTTTTTGTAGTTGTGTATATCCTTTCTTGCTGAACTGCTATTAAAACCAAAGTGGGCATAAGCGTTGTAACTTCTTCTCTTCACACCTGATTTTCTAGCAAGTTCATCCTCCTGCCCTCTCTTCTCTGTTACAAGGCAAAGATACTGCTGGTTGGGAAACCTGAACATCAAGCTTGTCAGTACCGTAGTAAACTTAGCATAGGCTCTGAGTGAGCAAGAGGGATGTTATTGTGAAAAAGGTACATGTACCAAGAGGCTTGGACATCCTAGAAAGTATGGAATAAGCCCAAGTGTTATGCACAAACACACCTGAGTCCGGATCAGCACTGCTCACCAGCCTGAGCCACCAATTCTTTGCATTCATTCCAAAAGTATTTATTGAGTATCTACCATATGGGTATAGGAGGTGGTGAATGAAACAAGATCCCTACTTTCATTTAGTTAGGGAGATCACCATTAAACAAATAAACTTACAAATATAAAACTTCCAATTGCGCTAAGTACTGGGCAGAAAATAAAACAATTCACGGAGGACTCATTTAAGGAAATAGGAAGGGCTTTCTCATATTTGAGCTAACACTTGTACTTCCTTGCCATCTGACTTTGGTTAAAATCAATTCAGGTTTCTCATCCACAAAATGGAGCTGGAAATTACCCTCTCACACCTTTGCCCTTGGTAATGTGCCCTGACTCAGTGCCTGGCTCATCACAGCTGCTCAGTGAATGTCATTTCCCTTCTTCCCTATCAGCCCTGGCAGTGGATTTTGCTGAAGATCTGCTGAGGAGCTGTGTTAATGAGCAGTTAGTAAGTGATGGAGAACCTGCTGCTAGCAAGTGAGGTGGGAGCCCTCTAGGAGGCTCTCGCTGGCCTCTCTTTGACCATAGTTAATGGTTGACCCTCGGGGAGGGAGGGAGGAGACAGGGTATAGTGTCCACTGTCTTTTTCTAGAAAAGGTGGTTGTAGAATCATATCCGAGCTCTGCAAGTCATTTCACCTGAGTGTCCTGTTCTCATCTGCAAATTGGTCCTCATAATACCTCTCCAGTGGGTTTGTCATGTGAAACAGTGACTGTTAATGTAAAGTGCCCAGCAAGCACATCATGGGCACCCAGCAAGCATGGGCCACTATCACTGCAGGCAGGAAGTGGGACAAAGGTGCAATGGTGTTGGTACAGCTAGAAGGACAAAGAGGGGAGTCAAAAGCAAACTCACACCATCTTAGTTCAAGTCCTGCTCCACTCTTTCCTAGCTGGGTAAGCCGGCGCAGGTCCCTTATCCCTGAGCCTCAGGTCCCCAGTCTGGAAGACAGCTAAGAATAAAATTTCCTTCACCGGGCGTTTGTGAAATTAATGCAGGCAAGTCACCTCCCACGGTTCTTGACCGCAAGTCCAGGAGAGCTGGTGCTGTCACGCCCTGCTATACACATGGCCGTAGGGGGGAAATGTTCAAATAAGAGAGCGAAGACACAGCAAAAGAACAGAAAAGGCGGCTTTGCCTTTCACAAACAGGGACCTCCTTTGTCCTCAGAGGCCGAAGAGTCACCGGCTTAGGGCTTGGAACTGGCACGGGGGTCTCCTGGAGGCCCCGGCCGGGAGCTGGAGGGGAGCTGGAGGCGCGCAGACCCAGGCGGCCGGGGGCGCGGAGCTGTGACCTCATCGGCCGGCGCCGTCCCGCGGGGCCATGAGATCATGAGATGCCGGCGCTCGCCGAGGAGTCGATTTGTTGGGAGCGCGGGGACAGCCGGCCGCCCGCCACGGTGATCTCATCCGGGCCCCGGGGAGGAGGAGGTAGGCAGGCGGCGGGGAGGGAGATTAATGGCCACCGCCGGCCGGTGACGTCACCGGCAGCGCCCGTTGCCAGGTAACGTGCAGTCGCTGGCCTCTGGCCCCGCCCCCGGCAGCCTCGTCTCCCCCGCCTCCCAGCTACTCTCAGCCTCCCCTTCCTGGCTCGCTGTTCTTTCCTTTTTTTTCCTGTTTTTTATTTTGAGGTATAAATTACATACTGTACAGTGCTATAATTTTAAGTATACAAAGCTTGATGACTTTCTACATATGTATGTCCATATGTTTCTAGATATCAGCGCTCTCCAATAGAAATATAATGCAAGCCATGTAGGCAATTTAAAATGTTGTAATAGCCACATTAAACAAGTAAAAAGGAACAGGAGACATTAATTCTAATAATATATTTTATTTATCCCAGTATGTCCAAAGTATTAAATCATTTCAACATAAAATCAATATTAAAAAATTTTAATGAGGTATTTTACCTTTTTGTTTTTCTACGACTGAAATTCCCAATGTATTGTATAGTTTCAGTACATCTCAATTCTGATTTAGCCACATTTCAACTGCTCAATAGTCACATGACCACTGGTTAGTGTACTGGGCAGCGGTAGAGAATATTTCCAGTACCTGGAATGCTCCTTCATTCCCCTTTGGTCAGTACTCCTGCCTAGCATATCTGTTATTCTGAATTTTTTCTCATCCCTTTTCAGTCCTCTCCCACCACATATACCTTATATCGTTTGTTTCTCCTCACATCCCCCTTTATCTCCTGGAGTCTCCATTTCTGTGTTCCTCGTGATGGCTCAAAGCAGGAGATGGAAAGTCAGACTGGATTTAAATCCTGGCACTACCCCTGTCTAGCAACTTGGACCACCTCCCTCGCCTCTTTGACCCTCTCTTTCCTGGCCTGTGAACTGGAGCTCATAACAGTGTCCATCACCTAGGGTGGTGTCAGAGTTTGGGGGCCAGCGTGCAGGTACTGTGTTCCACTGAGAAATTTTCATCACCAAGCTGAGCCAGGCCTCCGTTCTCTTTTTCTACTAGTTTTTGTTCTCTTCCATCTTGTCATTCTTTCACTAGCTTGGTCTCCCACACTCTATTCCTCCCTTCCAGGACTGTTGGCTTTCTCACCTGAGAAATGGAAATAGATCACAACTGCCTCAGCAGGGGAGCATTTGATGTGCAATTCCTGGCCCATAGCGAGTGCTTAATAACAATAATATGTGTTTCTTCTCCTTCCCCCTCCTCCTTGTCCCTCTGTTAGCCTGGTCTCTCACTCCTGGGTGCCCTCTTCCTTCTGTTACTCTAACTCTGTCATTTTTCTCTTCTGCCCACGTTCCCTTTTTTCTTCTGTGTCTCTTTCCCTCCCTCCCTGCATTCCTCTAGCCTGCCTTCTACGCCCCCCCACCCCACCCCGCCCCGGGCCCCTGGACTTCTTTCTTCTTCCACCACACTGTTCTGAAAGTCCGCTATCAAGCTCTCCCTCACCCCAGCATCCTCAAGATGGAGAAGACCAAGATTGGGCCCGCCTGCCCCTGAACTGGTGGTCGCTGTTCCAACTGTTTTGTTCTGAAGAGCTCTGTCAGCTGTGGTCCCCAGCGCAGGCTGCAATCATAACAGACCCGTAGGCTGCCTTCCCAGAAAAACAAGTCTTTGTTTTCAGCCCCTTGCGCCTGCCCAGACCGCCCATTTCGGAACAGGAAGTGCGGCCCGGTCTCCTGCTGCGGTGGGAGGAACGAGCAGTCCAGGGCTAGAAAAGCAAGTGAGGGGAAACCACCTGGGAGGCTGAGGGGCCCTTTGCACCTCCGAGGGGCCCCTTTGGCTCTAGAGGCTGGATGTAGTCTGCTTAACTCCCCCACACGCCTTACTCCCCGCGTTAAAGGAGGGCTTTGCAGTGAGGACTCTGTTCGACACACTGCTTCCTTTTGATTCAGGGAAACTTTCCTGTCTCCTCCTCTTGACACCCCTTTCTATTGTGGGAACTGCCTCGCCCTCTCCCTGTGGTTCTGGTGAGACTGTCAGTCACAGTGCCCCGCCCACCCATGTGAGCATGCCTGACCAATCATAGAACCCCATGGCCTCATTTGGTCTCAGAGCTCAGATCCAAGGGTGAAGGCTTCACTCCAATCCAGTAGGCCCATCGGAGACTTGACATTCAGTTTGGTAAAAGGGCCCAGGGAGAAACAACGTCTTTCTTAACTTTCTTAACTAAGAGTGTTGGCTTGAGGCTACCAGTGGCCATCTTCCCTACCAGTTATAGGTTGATCCAGCACTTTCTAGTTGTGTTACCTGGAGCAGCTTACCTGTCCTCTGCCTCAGTTGTCTATCTGCAAATGGGAGGATTAATAGCACCTACTCCAAAGTGTTGTGCAGAGTGATGACTACCACATAATAAGAGCTGTAAGTCCTCCTCCTCATCATCATCATCATGATTGCCACCTGGAGACAGCCTGCTCTTGTCAGGAGAAAAGAAAGCTTAGACAGGAAGAGGAACAGAAACAACCTGAGCTGAGAGGTGGGGAAGAGGAGGAGAGGTGGAAAGACAGAACTATAGAAATACAGGGAGGTCTTTCACTGCATTGTGTGAGCTCTTGGATCCAGTGATGTATGATGAGGAAGGACGCTCCAGGCCCTGGGGTAGGACTGTGCTTGACTGTTTTAGAAAAACAAGCCCCATCAGACACGTGGGCAGGGAGCAGATCTATAGGATCTGGAGGACATGGCCAGGATTTCAGATGTCACTCCTAGTGAGACAGCAGACATTGGAAGGTTTGAGCCCAACCTGATGATTTAAGTTGCCTCATGTTTTGAAAAGCTCATTTTGGTTGCCTTGTGAAGAATGAAGCATTGGGGGGCCAGGACAGAGGGCACGGGTCAGTTAAGAAACTGTTTCCAACAGGATTTGTAGACAGATTGGATGTTGGTTATGAGAGAAAGGAGAATCAAGGATGACCACAGGAGTTCTGGTGCAAAGAGAGGAAGTACCATGCCAAAGGTACACAGCTAGAAAGTAACAGAGCTGGGACTTGAACCCAGTCAAAAGGTAAGAGTAAAAGACCTAAATTCAAGTCACAGGTGGGCTCCTGGCCAGCTATACGAGTATGTCTGCTCAGACTGCTGTAACAAAATGCCACAGGTTGGGTGGCTTAAACGACACGCATTGATTTATCACGGGTCTAGAGGCTGGGAACCCCAAGATCAAGGTGTTGGCCTATTCATTTTCTAGTGGGGATGCTCTTCCTGGCTTGCAGATGGTCGTCTTCTAACTGTCCTCGCATGGCAGAGAGAGAGAGAGAGAGTGCGAGAGAGAGAGCATGTTTCTTCTTATAAGGGCACTAATCTCATTTATGAAGGTTCCACCCTCATAACCTAATTACCTCCCAAATGTCCCTTCTCCAGATGCTATCATATTGAGCATTACAGTTTCAACATGTGAATTTTGTGGGGACACAATTCAGCCCATAGCACCAGCTAAGTAGCCTTAGAGGAGTAGCCTCTTTTGGTTTAAAACAACAACCATTTTATTATTTCCCATGATTCTGTGGGTCAGGAGTTCTCTCTGGGCACAATGGGGACAGCTGGTCTCCACGTGTTGTCTGCTGAGGCTGGACCATCCAGATGGCTCCTTCGCTCACAGGTCTCATGCCTAAGCTGAAATGGCTAGAATGATCTGCCCAGGGTCCTATACCTGGGGCCTCAGTTCTCACTCTTGGCTTGCTGCTTCATCTGTAGTCTCAGAGCCTGTCCCTCTCTACATGGCCTCTTCCTGGGGTCTCTCCATGTCGCTTGGTCCTCTCACAAAACGGCGGCTGGAGCAGGAGCGGCAGGCAGCAAGAAGGCATTGGAAGCTGCCAGTTCTGGTTGGCCTGGGCTTGGAAGTCCCAGGTGGCACATCTCCCTCACTCTGGTGTTCCTTAGTCCTTTTGGACCTGAGGTTCCTCATTTCTAAAAGGTGACACTTACCATGTCCACATCCCTGGATTATCACACAGTTCATCACTACCTCTTAATTGCATACTGGGCCCTTCCCGAGTATCCACGTTTTAGGTTCCTTCACTCCTCACCATCACCCTGGTGCGTTGGAGCCAGGTTGCACTGGCTGGTGAGAGTAATGGTTAAGTTTTCAGAAAATTTGCAAGCAGTTGTTAAACTCTTGGTAGCTTAAAATTGACCTTGTGGGAGTATTTACACCACGGGAATTGGCAAACACGATTCAAGGCCTTTTTGTGGTGGTTTCCTAGAGAGCTGTTTTGTGCACATATAGTATGTATATATTTTTTCAATATATTTATCGATGAGGAAACTGAGGCTCAGAGAGGCTAAATTTTTGTCCAGAATCAATCAACTTGTTGGTGGCAGATCTGACTTTGGAGCCCCTGTGCCCTTACCCACTGTGCTGTTCTGCGTCTACAGATGAGAAAACGTATGAAAGAGATTCATAAACAAGCAAAGCTATATAAATATTATTAATCTTAATGCAGAAAAATATTGCATCTCTGTCTATCCGTTCTTTATACATTTATTCTGCTAACAACTGTCTGGTTATGTCTCCCCTCCCTTCCTCTTCACCCCCATAATACTGCAAATCCTCTTTCCCATGTAGATGCATTCTCAGAAACTCTCCTCCTCTGTCCGTTGCTCCTGCTTCTCAGCCTTCCACTCTCCATTTCCCAGCCACTTCCAGAGTCAGCCCTCTGTTACTGCCTTGTTTCCCATTTCACTTTTTGTCCCACCCTCAGCCTAGCATGAGGAAGTCAGAATAGAACCTGCCTCCCCACCCCCTTGATCAGAACCGCAGCAGAGAACTCTGGGTACCCCAGTCCCGAAGCAGTTGCTGCCAATCTGCCTTCCCGGGTGGCAGGGAAGCCAGACGCCTCACGATCTGATTTCCTTGCTTGTTCTCTGACACCCCGGAGAAACCACACATTCCATTTGGTGGTCGTCAGAAATAACATGCTTAAGAAACCTGGAATTATAAAACTGCTTAATTAGAGAAAGATGGTTTCACTGGGATATGCCCAGTTTTCCCCAGTGGTTTTATCTCCTTCTCCAAGTGTCCCCCCACCCCCCGCAGCTAATTGCTACCTTTAGCATCCTGCCTTTCAGGCAGGCACTCACTCCCTTTATTTCATTTTCTGTGACATCAGTGCTTGCTTACAGAGACGTTCTCTCTGGTGTTACAGCTCTCCTTCATAGCAAGCTTTGGGAAGTTGATGTGAGAGTGGGCTCTTTAGCTTCAGAGCTCCCCAGTTATTAAATGAGCACCTACTATGTGCTAGATGCTGGGGATATGACCAGGAGCTAAATTATCCTCATGCTTATGGGGTTTCCCATTGAGTGAACAGACAGATACTAAAATAATGTTTTACATATTGTGAGAAATGCTCTTAAGGAGTGATTTAGAGGGTGTGGCAGGAGCACCTGATTTAATTCAGGAGCAAGGGAAGGCTTCTCATAGGAGGTAAAAGTTAGCTGAGACCCAAAAGATGAATAGGTGTTAGCTCGGCAGAGAGTAGGGACCAGTATTTCGTCTGCATAGGAAGAGCTTGGTCTCTATAGTGAAGCGACTGAAAGGAGGGCCGAGAAGCTGGTACCTGAGCCTGCTCTGAAATTCTGGGGATGTGTTGGAGTCCCCCCATCACCAGTAATGGGAAGAACAGGGATGGAGGACAAAGAGGGGCATCGATGGGTGGGAGGGAAGGAAGGAAAGATGGATGGCTGCATGGATCAGAGAGGAGGAAAGGAAGAAAGGAAAAGAGAGTTCTTTGGAGGTTCATTTCAGAGGATCAAAGAGGAGTGACCAAAGCACGTTGAGGTTGGGGGGTTGGCGAGCCTGAGCTGTTGGTCCAGGATGAGATGGAGCGTACAGGAGATGAGTACAGTCACAGAAGCACGGGGCAGCTGAGCTTGGTGATTCAGAAAATCAGAGCTCGCAGCGTGGGTATTCCTTCTGCAGTGCTTGGGGCCTGTGTCAGGACGTGGCCAGAGGTGGGCAGCCCTAACCATCCATTGAGCTGCTGCGCCATCCATCACGCCGTCGGCACGTGAGACACACACGGTGGCCGTTCCCCACATCTGTGCTCCCCAGTCACCCTCACCTCCGCACAGGCTCCAGCGGGAAACCAGCATTTCCCTCCAGGGGCTGTGTCCGGGTATCGGGGACTGCTGGGAATTTAAAGTTGGGAAGAGGGCCCCTTGAGAAAAAAATGACTTCACTATGAGGAGGCCGCCAGCAGTCACAGAGGTCAGGCAGCAGGGTGAGCAGCCGACTGGACGCCTTCCTGGGTCCGTGGCAGAGCGGGCATGGCTGCAAGGGTTCCCTTTCCAAGTGGTCTGTGCCCAGCCCATCAAAATGGGACCCATGAGGTGGCTACAGAGCTTCTCTCCACATCCCACACACATCATCCATCTGATGGGTACGCAGCATGTTTTTATAACCTCTCCCCCCGCCGCCCCCTTTTAAACGCATCCCATGATCAGTACGAAAAAAATTAGAGAAGGCAGGAAAACACAGAGAGTGAGCGTCTCTGCATTCTCTCTCTTTTCTGCTTGGAACCGTAGTGTGAGAATCGCCCCAAGTCAATAGATAATCCATCACCAGGGTGATTTCTTTCTCTTTTTCTTTTTCTTTTTTTTTGTGATTTCTTTTTCAAGTTTTATTTTGAAATAATTTGAGACTTAAAGAAAAATTGCAAAACTAGTACAGCAAGTTCCCATACACTCTTCCTCCAGCCTTCCCTAACCTTATCCTCTGCTTCAACCACAGTGCAACGAGCAAGGCCACGCCTTGGCCTCCATACCGTTGCTAGCACTGACCTGCACTCCTTACTCGGACTTTCCTGCTGTCCCACACACGACTTCTTTCTAGTCCAGGATCAAATCCAAGATCCCACATTGCATTTATATGTCACGTCTTCTTAATCTTCTACAATCTGACAATTCCTTGGCCTTTTCTTTGTCTTTTGTGACCTTGACCCTTTTGAAGAGCGCTGGACCATTATTTTTTAGACAGTTACTTGGGATTTGTCTCTAGCTTTCTCATGATTCACGTGGGATTATGAGTTTTTGACCAAAATACCATGGAAGAGACACTGTATTCTTCTCAGTGCATCCTATCCAGGAGTCCAGGCTGTCAGTGTGACTTGTTACTAGGGACGTTAACCTTGATCGTGGGCATGTGCTGGGTTTCTTCACTCTGAAATACCTTTATTTAGAACACGATTTGAATGGCTCTGTGGCTTTCCATGATAGATCTCTACGATAATCAGACCCTCTTTTTGTACATTGAGGGTGTTATTTTTTACTTGTTTTTGTTTTTACTGTTACAAAGAGTGCTGTACTAGCCATTCTTATTTGCAATTATTTTGATTTGACAAGTCCCTAGAAGTAGAATTGCTGGAACAAAGATTATTTACATTTTTAAGGCTATGCATGCCTGGGACAGGGCTATTTCTTTGCTTCTATGTTTGTTGATTGTTTCAGTCAGCTTTATTGAGGTATAATTTAAATACAATAAAATGCACAGATTGGAAGCATATATTGCAATGAGTTTTGGCAAATATATACACCCGTGTAACCACTATCCCAATCATGAGGTAAAATTTCTTTCACTCCCCAAAATTATTTAATGTCCCCTTGCAGTCAGTCCTCCCCCACATCCCTGCCCCCAGGCAACCACTGGTCTGATTTCTGTCACTACAGGTTAGTGTTACCTACCCTAGGGCTTCATATAAGTCAGGATCATATAATGTACGTTCTTTTATAACTGTCTCCTTTGATTTGAGTTTTACTCGTGTCGTGTGCATCAGCCATTTGCTCATCTTTGTCACTGAGTAGTATCCCATTACATAAATATACCACAATTTGTTTGTCCCCTCTTCCATTGATGGACGTTTCAGCTGTCTCCAGTGTAGGGATGTTATGAATAAAGCTGCTGTGACCATCAGTGTAAAAGTGGCCACGTGTTTTCATTTCTCTTGTATATATATTTAGGCGTGGGATTGCCGGGTCCTAAGTAAGTATGTGTTTAACTTGATTAGTCATGACAGGCTGGGGCTATTTTCATTTTCATTTTCATTTTATAACACAGGCCACAGAAAGCTTGAGGGACTTGTCTAAGGGCCAAGGTCAGATGGGGAATAGCATTTATTGTGCGCCGCTCTATGCCAGGCACAATGCTAGGTGCTTTACCTGTTTATGTCCTTAATCCTCAGAGCAATCCCATAAGGTAGGAATTGTGGCTCCCATTCTGTGGATGCAGAAACTGAGGCTCATGAACATGCAGCATGATAAGATTCAAACCTGGCCCTGCCTGAGTCCCCAAGTTCATGTTCTCTCATTAGATACAGCCCTGCCTCCTTGGTGACAGTCGATGATGGAGCTGAGAAAGAAAATGCGTATCTTCCCCCTGTCCACTCTGCCTACCCTTTCCCGCATCTTGCGGTCCTTCCTGCTCATGCCCCTGAGGGTGGTCCCCGTGATGCCTGGTCACCCCTAGAGACGAGGGTGATCTGCGTGCAGTGCAGGGGCTACGCCCTCACCTTTGGCTTTGAGCCTCAAAGCCACAGCAGGCACCAGGGAGTGACCCACCCTCCAGCTCTCTACCAGAGGTG
Source organism: Lyroderma lyra (assembly GCA_004026885.1). NCBI lineage: Eukaryota > Metazoa > Chordata > Mammalia > Chiroptera > Megadermatidae > Lyroderma > Lyroderma lyra. Next base: position 41,887 of record PVJL010000434.1, read on the forward strand.
TCCGGTTTCCCCCTCCCTGAAACACTACCCTCGGAGCTCTGATCTCTGGGCTGGTGGGCAGTGGGTGAGGGCAGCGGGCAGGGGCCATGTCTCCCCGGCCATATCTCAGGCCCATTAGGAGCAGGCCTGAGTGCTTTCCAAAGCTGATTAATGGCCTGCCTGTGACCTGGAATGTCATTACTGCCTGGGCTGCCCCCCACCCCCAGCTGGGTCCTTTGGGTCTTTACTGCTAATAATAATTGATGCTTTCTGCGTGGTTGCAGGGAAAGTTCTATCTGGTCATCGAGGAGTTGAGCCAGCTGTTCCGATCGCTTGTCCCCATCCAGCTGTGGTATAAATACATTATGGGTGACGACACCTCCAACAGCTACTTTCTGGGAGGGGTCCTCATGATCCTCTACAGCCTGTGCAAGGTGAGGTGCCCAGGGGCAGGAGGGCTGGCCTATGGAAGATTCCATTCCCTAGCTGGGCCTGGGAGACAAGTGGGGAGCTTGGAATAGCACCCTAATCTCTCCTCTCTCGTTTGAGGTCTAATTCATACAACGCAAAACTCAGTGACAGCAGATTCACAGCATAGTGCCACAACCACCTCTATCTAGTTCGAAGATGTTTTCATCACCCCGAAAACAAACCCCGTACCCATCACACAGTCACTTCACTCGCCATTTCTCCAACCTCTCCACCCCCAGCCCCTGGCAACAACTATTGTTCTGTCTCTCGCTATGGCTTTGCCTAGTCTGGACATTCATACAAATGGAATCGCATAATGCATGCTCTCGTGTGGCTGGCTTCCTTCACGTAGCGTCCTGTTTCCGAGGTTCCTCCACCTTGTAGCCTGTGTCCGTCCTTTGCTCTTTACTATGGTTAACTCCACCCTAATTCCTTGTCTGCGAAGGTCAGCTTACTCTCTCCTTTCACATAACCTTCTTCTCAGCGGTGCTTCCAGACACCTACCGTTGTTACTCCCATTTTACAGGTGAGGCAACTAAGGCGGAGAGAGGAGTGACTCACCCAGTGTCACTCAGCTAGAGATAAGAGCGTGATTGTCAAACCTGTTGGCCGCCTGCGAAGCCTGCGGCTCTTGCAAATGGCATGGCCCTGAGATTTTTCTGTGCCTCTTAAATTGCATACCCTCAGCTCTGCAAATCAGTACGCGGGGCTTCTCTTTGCCTCACCAGTACAAGTCAGTCCCCTGCCCCCCAACAATAAGTACATCATTCTTTTTCTTTCTCCTTCTCTATTTCTGGCTTTAGAGAATCCCCGGGGAATGCGCGTGTTCTCTTTTCTCCTCCCAGCAGGCAGGCAGTCCACCGGGGCTTATCTTACCTGCTGCTCCTGATTGGCTGGCAGTGGCTGGCTGGAGTGTGAGATGGAGGACAATCAGTCCCTGGCTGGGCTTAAAAGAGTGCTGTGATTGATTAATCATGCCTGCCCTGGGTTTGGGAATGGGAAGATGCATGTATTTGTTATCCTGGCCCAGGTAGCATGGAGACTGTTGATGTAAGGCAGGAAGACCAAAGCCAAGCAAAAGTGATGAAAATGAGGCGTCCCAAGGGGGAAGAAGTGTCCTAAAAATGCTGGGAGACATAGACGAGGGGGTCCATGGTGTTGTTCCCCAGCGGTGAGAGAGATCCTTTCAACCATCACCCTGCTCTCCTTTCAGTCCTTCGACATCTGTGGCCGTGTGGGCGGAGTTAGGAAAGCCCTGAAGTTTCTCTGCACCTCTCAGGTGAGTCTGTCTCATTGTGGTCCTGGCCAGAGTCACAGGAGCCAGGAGCCGGAAATAGATCTTGCCAGGCCTCTGAGGGCATCGCTCCAGCGAGGGTCCACAGCTGGGTTTGTCTCTCTCCCTTCCCGCAAACAGAATTACGGAGTCCGGGCCACTGGGCAGCAATGCACAGAAGCCGGCGACATCTGTGCCATCTGCCAGGCTGAGTTCCGGGAGCCTCTGATCCTTATGTGCCAGGTGAGCAGGGCTGGGCAGGGCCATCAGAGACAGGCGCCTGTTACCGGACCAGGTTGAGGGGCTCTGGGATGAGTCTTTGAGAACAGGGTAGTCCACTGCAGTCAGCCAGACCTGGGTTCAAATCTCAGCTCTGCGTCTTACTAGTTGGGTGGCCTTGGGCAGGTTACTTCACCTCTCTGAGCCTCAGTTTCATTGGTAAAATGTTGAAAATGAAAAATTCTGTATGGCGCAGTGTCAGAATATTCTGAGTGTGAGTCCCAGCAGCACTCTGGACCCTGGGTGGGTCACTCCATCTCCCTGAGCCTTGGCGTTTCTCATTTATAAAATGAGTATCATAGTAATACCTACTTCATGGACCTATCATTGTGCTTAAATGAGATCATCTCTGGAAAGAACTACATTTAAATTTTTCAGCCATAGAAGTTGTTACTATTACAATTATTGGTATTGTTATAATTATCATTACCATTTGTTTTCATGATTAGTTGTGGGTCACCAGTCCTAGCAGTAAGTACTGCTCAGTCCCTTCTAACTCCCTAAATGTATTCCTCCCCCCAGCCTCTCCTGACATCGGGGGCTAAGATGTCAATTCAGCAAATGTGCACGAGTCAAGCGCCCTGTCAGACACCAGGGAGGGGATGCAGAGGGCATACAGGCCCTGTCCCCCTCCTCCAGAAGCCCACGGTCTCCTTGGGGAGACAGACACATACATAAATAACCATGAAACAAGGCAGGCGGTGATAAGTGCTGTGTAAGAGAGATTCATGCAGCGTCCCGGGGGACCAGGATGGAGCGCGATGAGCTCCT